>BLSH010284136.1:912477-958842 GCA_018402905.1 Glandirana rugosa
CCCCCCCCCCCCCCCCCCCCCTCATGTGCAGATCAGCCAGAGATGGTTTACTTTGTGGTTTCTTCAGTTTATTCCATGTCTAAGTCCTTTGCATATGGGCATTAAGCCATTAAACCTATCACATTTCCCTGTTAACATTCATTATGTGAAATACATGTGTGATAGTTTAGTAAACTCAATGCTGGGAAGCCAGCAGTTAGGCTTGGTTCTCACCTATGCAGTTTACTTTTGCTTGTTTCTGCAGTGCTTTTTGCTGTGCGTTTTGCATTTTTGCCAAGATTTGCGTTTTGCATTTTTATGCCGTTTTTTTTTTTTTTGGCCAATTTTTTGTTGGGCAGATTAAAAATGCAAAATCGAGGTAAAATCGCTGCAAAAACGCACTACATGCTTTTCTGCAGCTTCTCCATTGAAGTCTGTTGAACCAAAAGTGACTGAAAAAAGCATAGATGTGAAAGTGTGCCATAGGAAACCATGTTAAATGGACTGTAGTGTGTTTTCTGCAAAAAGCACCAAAAATAGGTGTGAACGAGGCCTTATATCTGCACCAGACTAAAAGCAAGTGTAAGACCTAATGCGCACAAAATGTGTTTTTTTTTTTTTTACTGTTTTACAGCAACTGTTTATAGCTGAAGATGTTTTTTCTACAGTCAATAAATCCTCCATCATGTTATCCAATGTCTTCATGCACACATAGGCTATTATCAACTGTTTTTGGCAGGGACGTTTTTGAGCTGTAAAAAAAACCCAAGACCAGTGGGTTCTGAGAGACGTTTTTCAGCTGTAAAAACGTTCAAACGTTCAAACGCTCAAAAACGCGGCTAAACGCGGGTCCCCAATGTTTTTGGACGTTTTAGATCAATTTGCGGGAAAAAAAAGACCAAAACAACGCTGGCCCTTTAAAAATGCTAGTGATATAATGCTAATAAAATCTGAAAAAAATCACTGATAAGCTACTGATATTTTTAGGACTTTTTTTTTTTTTAACGTCCTGTGTGCATGAGGCACACAGGACGTGGAAAAAGCGGCTCCACCTATGGAGACAAACATGCCCAACAGATGTATATGTGCATAAAAAAAGATAACTCTGTTCCAGGTTAGCTGAATACATTTCAGGTATTTTATTAAACTTTATTAAAGCGGAGTTCCACCCAAAAGTGGAACTTCCACTTTAATAGTTTCTTACCTCCTGACATGCCACATGTGACATATCCATTTTTTTTGGGGGGGAGCGGGTACCTTCTCTTGACAGGTACCGAGCTCCCACTTCCGCTCCTGGCGCTGCAGCCCCGAGCTGAAGTTCTCCTCTCCCCCCCCCCCCCCTCCCTCCCTGCAATCTTCTAGGACACGTCACAGGTCCCAGAAGATTGCCCGGCCATTCATAACGCACAGCACGACTCACGCAGTGCACGCCCGGCTGTGAAGCCGCAAGCTGTCACAGCTGGCTGCCCACACTTACAATGGTGGCGTTGTGGAGAGGAGCAAGGTTTCGGGCGGCCGCATCGCTGTACCATGGGACAGGTGAGTGTCTGTTAACAGTCAGCAGGTATACTTTTTGTAGCTGCTGACTTTTAAATGGGTGGAACTCTGCTTTAATACTCCTTTCTTGCTGTTCCTTTGTCAACATTCAGATAAGCCAGCATAATGCACCTGTTGGAAGACTTTCACAATAAGTGGTTTGTAGGAGGCTGTGCTATTATTCCTTGATGATGAATTGCACCCCTGCTATTCTGAAATAAAGCCAGCTATAGACAGTGCAATTTTCTTTCCTGCAGCTACAGGTAGCAGGAAAGAAAATTGTTTGATTCCCCGAACAACACAGTCAGTGTTGAGGGAATCCGTCCCGTGGAGCCATTTTGTTCTCCCGACAGGGGAGCCATTCCTGCTGGGAGCTCACACAGTGATTATTGCCAGTAGCTAGAGCCACTGGCAGTAATCGCAGGAAAATTTTGACAGGCTAGTTGTACCAAAGTTGATCGAACAACTCGGATACAATCAGCCTGCCCATACATGGTTCGAATCCTGTCTGGTCCCCGCTGAACCAGCCAAGATTCGAACCATCTATGGCCGGCGTAATATTCCCAGTGCACTAAACCTAAAGACTGTGCTGGGGATTCTTTATTGTATGCATTAGGCTTGTAAAAGAGTAAGTGAGCCATTTACATGAGTAGGATTTGGGAATTGTGAGAAATCCGCTCTACAAGCTGGATACTGTTGTTGCTGTAGTGGGAGATCTGTGTCCCTATGGTACTTTGATGTTTATTAGGGCCCTTTCACAATGTGGTACGCTGCAATGCATGTGTTTTTGTACATTGAGGTGCTTTGCATTAGATGAGCCATTAATTTTAAATGGACAGTCTGTGCACTTCAGTGCCCTAAAAATGTCTTGCTATATTTCAGAGCATTTGTATCTGTGCATTGTAGTACAATTAACAATGAATGGCAATGCATGGATCTACTAACGGAGCAAGAGAGGTTTACTTTGTAGAGTGAATTTTTATTTTGCATGGGAATTTTCTCTTAGCTTTCTGAATGTAGTGAAAATTCCCTTTTGCAAAGAACATTCAGTCACTGCAAGGAAGAAAAAAAATTGCTTTGACGTGATTGGATGTTGGAAGTCATCATAGATTCACTTGATTCCAGGGTGGCTTAAAAGCAATTATTTTTTTTAAATAAATCTAAAAAATCTTCTTTTTTTTTTTTTTTTTAAATCAAATTTTATTTAAATCGGATTTATTTTAATAAAATGCTTTTGGAGTAAAGATCTAAAGATATTTTTCTATTTAAAGTGATTGTAAAGGCTTTAAAAAAATAAATAATAATAAACATGTTCTACTTCCCTCCTTTGTGCAGTTGGTTTTGCACAGAGCATCCCGGATTCTCCTATTCTTGGGTTCTTCTTTGCAGCTCCTGGCCCCTCCCTCCTTTTGAGTGCCCCCACAGCCAGCAGCTTGCTACAGGGGGCACCTGAGCCGAGTCAGTCAGAG
The DNA here is from genome assembly GCA_018402905.1 of Glandirana rugosa. Lineage (NCBI taxonomy): Eukaryota > Metazoa > Chordata > Amphibia > Anura > Ranidae > Glandirana > Glandirana rugosa. The sequence continues at coordinate 915,462 of BLSH010284136.1, forward strand.
CTCCATGTATCCATTCAGACACGGAGCCCTGCCCCCTCTCTGCCCTGATTGGCTGACTGACTGACAGCCGTGGGAGCCAATGGCGCTGCTGCTGTGTCTCAGCCAATCAGGATAAGTGTCCTGGACAGAAATGGGGATCACGTAAGTAGTTAGGGGCTGCTGGGGAGGCTGCTACACACAGAAGGTTTTTTTATCTTAATGCACAGAATGACCCTTCTGCCTTTACAACTCCTTTTACGATACATTAATAATTTAGTTTATTTAGCATGAAATGGAGCTTGTTTATGTAGCATGAGGGTCTATATTCTACAATATTTTACATTTTTGGTAAACTCATTCAATGAATGCAAGCTGAGATAACATGCTCTGCATTGATACATTCACACAATTTCACAGTAACCATGAGATAAAACAAAGTTAGGGAATATTCCTTTACCCCATTGTTTTGCAAATCTATGTACACTACAAACTGTATGATTGAATCATTTCTGATAACGCTGTTTTACTAACCTGACAGCTTATTATTCTAAATAGGAAACTTTCATTTTGTTTGCAAATATTAAAGATTCTAACTAACAGCAAGAATAAGTCCTTACATTTTAGACCCCTTGCACACTGGGGCCGCCGGTCTGTTCGCGGTAAAGCGACGCTTATTTTAGCGGTGATTTACCAATGTTTAAGCTGCACTTTTCAGCCGCTAGCAATGCACTTTTAACGCCAAAGAAGGGGTTAAAAACGCCAGTGTCCCGGCGCTTCAGAAGCGCTGCCCATTCATTCCAATGGGCAGGAATGCATTGGGAACGCTGTAGACAGCGCTCCCAACCCGCCCCAAAGATGCTGCTTGCAGGAATTGTCCTGCAAGTGCCCCAGTGTAAAAGTACTCAGGCTTTCACACTCGGGTGGCATGGGAGGCAGTTTTCATCTGCTATTTCTAGAGCTAAAATGCCTGAAAACTGCCTCAGTGTGAAAGGGGTCTTAAAGAGCACCTGTCATTTCAGATCCATCATGGCAGCGCTCGTTAGCGGGCATCCACTCACCTGCTGCCGCCACATCCCTCACCTTGTTGTGTCACTGCAGCGTCACCAGCAGTCCCATTAAGAAGAAGGGGTTAAAAGCGCCGGCATACAGCGCTTCCGAAGTGCTTTTAAGATGCTTCGGACGCGGTGGCCATTAATTTCAATGGGCAGGGGCGGTCTGGGTGCAGTGTATACACCGCTCGCAAACTGCCCCAAAGATGCTGCTTGCAGGACTTTATCTAACGTCCTGCAAGCGCACTGCCCCAGTATGAAAGCACTTGGGCTTTCACACTGGGGTGGATTGGGGGCGGTTTTCAGGCACTTTACAGGCACTATTTTTAGTGCTAAAGCGCCTAAAAACTGCCCCAGTAGGAAAGGGGTCTAAGGTGAATGGGACTGTTGGGGAGTCAACAGCGGGTCAGAGGAAGAGCCACTGCGGGACAGAGATGACAGTTCCTCTTTAAAAATTATCATTTTAAATCAAGCCTTTTTATTAGTGATTTAAATCCATCCTGTCTCATTAACTAAGCTAAGAAAACATTCCCTTGCAAATTGAAATTTACTTATACTTAGACCCCTTTAGTAATTCAATGCCAGAGTGTGTTGCCTGCTATCATTAGAGAATTAACTTTGAAATGTGCCTTTAGATGAACCATAATAAATATAAATTGGCGATTGTTTACCAGACACCAGGCGCTGGCCTATTTTTTATGTATGTGTTGGCATTGCCACCTTTGCAATATATTACAAGACCACCTCAAATAAAGAATTTGAAAAAAAAAATCAAAAGAGGTAAACAAAACACAATCAGGAGTTAACGATGCTTAAGAAAGAGATACAGGAATTCTTTCAGGATGGCCAGCCATCCATCGATGAACCTTTTTATGATGGAAGTCGGTCCACTGTTATATTTCTATTCATACCGGCTGTCCGGTGCTTTTGAATTCAGGCTGCTGGACTTATGGAATTTTTTTGGACTGTTGTTAGGCCTAGTCCACGCAGGCATTTGGTCTCAGCCCTATTATTAGATCTTGCCTTGTGTCCCATATCTTTTCAAGCATTGACGTGTACAGAAAGCACTTGACAGACTTTTTTTAATCTGCAACTAGTAACCATAATTTGGGTTACATGTGCTGTGAACCATATAAAATTGCCAGCACATGCTTCTGAAACACAAACACTTCTGTAACACTTCCCAGCCACCTGTATGGCAGGTGTGAAGTGTTGGAAGTGTTCCCTTTGACTTTTGTTGCAGGTGCCAGGAAGGGTACAAATACATCAATACTGTGACAAACATTTCTTCAGGCTTCCAAATAAAAGCACGGTGATACAAAGCAATGCTTTCTGAACACTTACTAATAATGCCAACCAAGCCTTTGAGGAGAATCTACAATTTAAATATGCTTTCACAGTCATGAGATAAATACTTGCATGTCGGTCTGCCAGTCTAAAGCCTCGTACACACTGGACGACGATCATATACAACAGGTCGTACTAACGGCCGTTGTATGCGATATCGATCGTTCGTATGCGTGATTAGAACAGCCGAACATACGACGGTCGTACAAGGGAGTTGTATGAGCAAACTAGAAAACTTTGTCGTACCAACAAGCTCTCATACGACCGTTGTATCGTGTGTACAGAGCAGTTGGTACAACAAAGTTGTATTGTGCAAAACAATTACATGCACCTGAACGTTCTTTCTGTGCTTCTAAGATTGTGTAGTGCAGTCAGTATGCAAGTTACTTTATGCAACATACGATTTGAGACGATCGTACGTACGATCGTTGTCCCATGTGTACGAGGCATTAGAAAGACAGCGGATATAAAAAGTCTACACACCCCTATTAGAATGTCAGGTTTCTGTAAAAAAGAAACAAAGAAGAAATAATTTCAGAACTTTTTCCACCTTTAAGCCCCTTTCACACTTATGCGACTTGTCCTAAGATTTGGGACTGCAAAGTCGCATGACAAGTCGTTCTCCATTATTTCCAATGAGTACCGTTCATATCTGTACGACTCCAAGTTGTGCCGATTTCAAAGTAGTCCCTGCATTACTTTGGTCCAACTTTGATGCAACTTGAAGTCCATAGACTTCAATGTTAAACCCTCAAATTTGCGTGCAAATTGCACCTGAATAATATAGATGCGATTTCTGAACGACTTTGTAATATGTTTTCATTGTGCCAAAGTTGCAATAAAGTCGTACTGATCCCAAATCGCGTCGCACAAGTTTGGAAGGGGCCTCAATGTGACCCATAAACTGTACAACTCAATTGAACAACAAACAAATCTTTTAGGTGGAGGGAAGTAAAAATAAAAAAACTAAAATATGGCTGCATAAGTGTGCACACCCTTAAATTAACACTTTGTTGAAGCACCTTTGGATTTTATTACAGCCCTCAATCTTTTTGGGGTACGAGTCTATCAGCATGGCACATCTTGACTTGGCAATATTTGCCCACTCTTCTTTGCAAAAACACTCCAAATCTGTCAGATTGCGAGGCCATCTCCTGTGCACAGACCCTTCAAATCACCCTACAGATTTTCAATCGGATTCAGACTCTGGCTGCGCCATTCCAAAACTTTAATCTTCTTCTGGTGAAGCCATTCCTGTAGTTGATTTGGATGTATGCTTTGGGTCATTGTCATGCTGAAAGATGAAGTTCCTCTTCATGTTTAGCTTTCTAGCAGAAACCTGAAGGTTTTGTGCCAATATTGACTGGTATTTGGAACTGTTCATATTTCCCCCTACCGTGACTAAGGCCCCTGTTCCAGCTGAAGAAAAAACGCCCCAAAGTATGATGCTGCCACCACCATGCTTCACTGTGGGTATGGTGTTCTTTTGGTGATGTGCAGTGTTGTTTTTGCGCCAAACGTATCTTTTGGAATTATGGCCAAAAAGTTCAACCTTGGTTTCTTCAGACCATAACATATTTTTCCACATGCTTTTGGGAGACTTCAGATGTGTTTTTGCAAAATTTAGCCGAACTGGATGTAAGAAAAGGCTTCTGTTTTGCCACTCTACCCCACAGCCCAGACATATGAAGAATATGGGAGATTGTCACATGTACCACACAGCCAGTACTTGCCAGGTATTCCTGCAGCTCCTTTTAAAGCAGTTGTATTCCCCTTTAAAAAAAAAACACCTGCAAGGCAAAGGCATAATGATTCATTACTAGCTTACCTGAAATGCTTACCTCAGAATGAAGCTCTGACAGGGCACCCGGTCCCCAAAGTGGGAGCTTCCATCTTGCCATCGTGCATCCTTCCGGGTTCGCGGCTCCGGCGCTGAGTGGCCAGAGCCGCGAGACGTCACTCCTGCGCATGGGAGCGCGTCTTTATGGCGGAATTTCCGGCTAGGTCCGGCACTATGTGCTGGGCCTTCGCCGGGACATCACGGCGCATGCGCCGTGACGTCAGCGTCTGCTTGCAGTGGGAATATCTCTTAAACCGTACAGGTTTAGTATGGGCTTACCTGTAGGTAAAAAAATTAATTTAAGGGTATACAACCGCTTTAATGTTGCTGTAGGCCTCTTGGCAGCCTCCTTGACCAGTTTTCTTGTCTTTTCATCAATTTTGGAGGGACGTCCAATTCTTGGTAATTCCACTGTTGTGCCATATTTTCTCCTCTTGATGATGACTGTCTTCACTGTGTTCCGTGGTATATCTAATGCCTTACAAATTCTTTTGTACCCTTCTTCTGACTGATACCTTTTTACTGATGGTTCACACCATAAAACTGCACTCCAGATCCGTTCCAGATACGTTTCTGCATGTGCGTTTTTAACGAGTTCCAGTATGTGATGCGTTTCCAGATGCATTCCGCGTGGGTTTTTTTTCACTATACTAGGGTCCAGTGCATTTTTGATGCGTTCCAGTGAGTTTCAATGTGTTTTTGATGCGTTTTACTCAATTCCAGTACAGTCCAATGCAGGTAAAATGCAACATGTTCTACTTTTTTTTTATGGAACTGGGAAAGCCCTGGAACTTTGCACTGGTGTGAACTATGCCATTGGAAACCATATAACCTACTTTCCATGCGTTTTTGATGCAGAAAAAAAAATATGCACTGGACTGCATGTGGTGTGAACTGGCCCTTAACAATGAGATCCCTCTGATGCTTTGGAAGTTCTGTGTGGACCATGGCTTTTGCTGTAGGATGTGACTAAGAAAATGTCAGGAAAGGCCTACTAGAACAGCTGAACTTTATTTGGGGTTAATCAGAGGCACTTTAAATGATGGCAGGTGTATACTGACTCCTATTTAGAGCTGGTTCACACTACAGTGACTTGGGAGGCGACTTGTGCCGCTCCAAGTCACCCCAAGTCGCTTGCAAAGTGAAATCCCATAGAAGTGAATGGAAGCGGTCTAAATGTACGCTACTGAAGTCGCTTCGACTTCAGAAAAGGTTCCTGTACTACTTTGAGGCGACTTCTATCCGACTTGTGCCCATAGAAATCAGTGGAAGTCGCCTCCAAGTCGGATCCCCCATCTAAAAAGAAGCGACTTCACAGTGAAAAGAATAGAATTTATTTTAGGGCAGCCCCCTCCCTCCCTTCTCTGATTGGCCACAGCAAAGTCGCCTGGCATGAAGTCGTGTTGTAAGTCGCGCTATAAATTGCCCAAAGTCGCGCTGAAGTCGTCTGCAAAGTCGTGCATGAAGTCGGATCGCCTCAGTGTGAACCGGCTCTTAACATGAGTTTGTGTGTGATTGCTTAATTCTGAACACAGCTACATCCCCAGTTATAAGAGGGTGTGCACACTTATGCAACCACATTATTTTAGCTTTTTATTCCCCCCACCCATAAAAGATTTCAGTTTGCTTTTCAATTGAGTTGTACAGTTTATAGGTCACATTAATGGTGAAAAAAGTTCAGAAATTTTTTATCTTTTGTCCCATTTTTTTACAGAGAAACCTGACATTTTAACAGGGGCATGTAGACTTTTCATATCCATTGTATAACCTCTATTGCTAGGCTAGTAATTTGTTAAATTGCTGACCTAAGGCAGGATGTAATAATGATGACTTCAACGAAGAGGTCAGTTTTAAGCTGGCCATAGACTATTTTTTTTCATATAGGGCTGAACGAACAGATTCGTCCATCCACACAAATGAAGTGGATCGAGGATTCCCCCCTCATCAGGTCATTGTATTCTGACAGCAGCTCCTGCTACTCTCAGATTACAATGATCAATGGCTGCAGCTACTGATTGAGAAAACATTTTCTACTTGTCTGATAGTTAATCACACGTTCGTTCAACTTCTGGCGAGGGGAGACTGTCGCACACTGATCTAAATTCGTCCAGTCCCTCCTGACCCGTCCAAATTTTGACCAGTGTATGGCCAGCTTTAGTGACTTAGCCTTTAGATCTTGCCTCAGTGCTCCAAAAGGCGAGACCTTACAGCGACTATGAATTACCTAATTTCAAATATGTGAATGAAAAATTAATATGCAGGCTGACTTTTGATTAAAAAAAGATTTTGTAGAACAAATAAAGTTGTCGTTTTCTGCAACTCCTGACAATTTATGAGCTAAAATGATTAATTGAGAGGAATTTACTAGGCCTGGAGCAGCATGGCACCCAGTCAGCTTCTAGCTTTTATTTCCAAAGCTTAAAGTGATTTGTAAAGGCTGTCATTTAAAAATATAATGAACCTGCTACACTCACCTGCTCTGTGTAATGGTTTTGCACAGAGCAGGCCCGATCCTCTTCTCTCCCCCCCCCCCCGCCCCCCGCTCAGTGCCCCCAATATTAAACCTATTGCTATGGGGGGCACTCAAGCAGGCTCAAACAGGCTGAACAATGTCCATTCACACACGATACATGGTTTGGCCCAGCCCCACTCTCTCCTCATTGGCCGTGATTGACAGCAGCAGGACCCAATGGCTCCCACTGCTGTGTGAGCCAATGAGAAGAGCGAGACATCCAGGAGAGCCGTTGCTCTCATACTCCTCATTTGATCTATAGCGATGAGTATGAGAGCAACTATAATATGAGGCAAGGGGAGCTGCACCCTGAAGATTTTTTTTACCTTAATGCATTTAGGTAAAAAAAACTTTTTGCCTTTAGAACCACTTTAACTGAACAAGCTGAAGTCAGAATCCGACTGGTAACAATGCACAGCTGCTCCAGATTCTGTCTTCTCCAGTTTAAGTAAATCCCCACCAACAATGTTTGACTGTACTGTTCATGAAATCAAGCAAAATGTAATGGGTTTTTGGTTTTTACATGTAATTATCTAGTATATAGCTGAATATTTCTTATGTGCAATATAATTCAACTGCTTTCCATAGTGCACTTCAGCAAAGAGCTTGTGTTGTCATAGCAATGGCGAGGAACAGGAAAAAATCCATTCTAGAGTACCTTTTAATCATCACTAATAGCACATTTTAGGAAAAAATTGCCGGCATAACACTTCTGAGCATCAATGAAGCCACATATCAGTATGTAGAAAGCAGAGGAACACAGTTGGCTTTTATTACAGTTGACCAGCATCTTAGCCTGTTGGCTTTCCTACAGTGTAATGTCGCTAGGCATATATACCTTACTACTTGTTCATTTTATTCTGCATAACATTACATACTTTTTCAAATAAAGGTCTTAACCTGGACTGTAGAATGGAATACAAAAACCCAGTTCTGTATTCAAAATGTATTTAGCTGGCCAAAATGACCCATTTCTGTTGCCAAGTGATTCGGCTGCTGTGTGCACTGCATCATACTCTAGTAGCATCAGCTACATATTATAGGGTGACACAGTGCTTTTTAGCAGTACTGGTGAATTCCTGTCTTCTGCCGGAACAATATCAACTAGAGTTGAGCGGACACCTGGATGTTCGGGTTCGGCCGAACTTCGCAAAAAAGTTCGAGTTCGGCCCCGAACCCCATTGAAGTCAATGGTGACCCGAACTTTTGGGCACTAAAATGGCTCTAAAAAAGTCCTGGAAAGGGCTAGAGGGCTGCAAAAGGAAGCAAAATGGGGGTAAGAGTAGGACAAGTGCCCTGCAAGCAAATGTGGATAGGGAAATAACTTAAAATCAGTGTGATTAATATAAATAATAATTAATACATGTACAGTCCAAAGTGCTATTGCAATGAATAACATGCATAAAACGTACATATAATATAAAAAGTAATATAAAACTGTGCAGTTAGAAATGAATGCAGATACACTGCAATCTGTTTGCACCTACTTCAGTGCAAAATCATCAAGACAGAAGAGCACACACAACCTCTGTTTACCAAAAAATATGATTTTAGAAAATTATGCGGTCGTGTGCTTGTCATCTGCCAGATATTTGCAGCCACTTCACTCAAAAAGCAACAATGCATGTATGATGGCAACCTCCCAAAAGTGTCTATTGTCTCCTCTGTGCAGTCTAGTACCAACCAAAAAAAAAACCCCTTAGATGCAGAGAATAAAGCACGCTGTAGTGTTATAGCGGGGCATAATGTACTGTACTTACAGCTAACTTTACGGATAAAGAGATAAAATAGTTGAATTACCCTGGTAATACACTATTTATTTCAGATACTTATATAGCGCTGTCAATTTAAGCAGCGCTTTACATATTCATTGTACATTCACATCAGTCTATATTGTGATTTATTCTTTTGCATATATGGGGTTTCCTGTGGTTGGTACTGCACTGCACAGAGTGGGCAAAGGACACTTTGGAGAAAGCCATCATACCTGCATTTGTTGTATTTTGAGTGAAGTGGCTGCAAATATCCAGCAGATGACAAGCACACATGACCGCATAATATTAGGACTGCACATTTGTTGGCAAGCTGGTGTGTGCGCTTGTGTCTTGGTGATGTTACACTGAAATTTGTGCAAACAGCTTGCACTGGATCTGCACAAGTTTATCATGACCCAATTTTATTAGACTTATTTTTATATGAAATGTAAATACTGCATCACCACTTCGGAATGTACATATATTATTCTCTCTCTCTATATATCTATATATCACATTGCACTTTAGCCACTTTTACACAACAATAACAATTGGATCAGCCTAACAGTTTTTTGGCAGACAAAATTGGATCCTCTATTCTCTTGGAACAGCGGGTGTAATCTTCAATCAAATCCGGTCTACTAAAAACAAATGGAATGAGATCTGCCCCCCCCCCTCCACCTGGGTGTATCAGATCAGTTCGCAGTTGGATGTAAAATGACAAGAATTTTTTTTTTGATCTGAGCACCCATACAGCAGAGCAGGCTCAATCACACACTGCTCTGTGTAAATCAGCTCCCAGATCCCCCACTGAGCAAAGCAGTGCCCCCAATGTCCTCTGTTCCCCGTCTCCAGTGCTCTGTCTCTGTGTAGCTTCTCTTACTACCCCCACCCCTTGTCTCTTTCCCCTTGCTCTATTTATTATTCTCTATCCATTTTTTTTTACATGGGCTTACCCTACAGAGGGACTCCATGTACATGCAATGGGCTGTATGATAAGCAGCACACACAGTCACACATAAAAAGCCATTTAATCCTTGCCCTATCTTCACAAGATCATCTTCATCTCTTCCGTTCCATTTCCTGTGCCTTCTGGCCCTGCCTCCTGTTCTCACTCGGCTCCTCCCCCCTGGTCTCCAGGGCTCCTTGTTATCTTGATCACCCCGAGTTCGGCGGCGATTGTGTCAGTGCTTGACTGGAGGTGGAAGTAACTGTAAGGGTATTGGTTCTAGCAAAGGCTGGAGGAGGAGAAACTAACACTCATTGTCAGGGCTGGCCCAATACATTGTGCTGCCTGGGTCCAAGAATGAAATGCTTACCCTACCCCACCTCACAAAAAAAACTCACACCAGAAGGCCCCCACATCTGTTATTTTATATCATGATAATTAAAACTAAAATTAAATTTATCATGAAAGCAGATTTACATGCAACACCACCTAGTCTATATGTAAAATTCTATGATATACCATAATGTTAAATTCAAAGGATCGGGCTTGGGTTGTATATGGACAGGCTGGGGTAGTATACGGACAGGCTGGGGTAGTGTACGGACAGGCTGGGGTAGTGTACGGACAGGCTAGTGTAGTGTACGGACAGGCTGGGGTAGTGTACGGACAGGCTAGGGTAGTGTACGGACAGGCTAGTGTAGTGTACAGACAGGGTAGTGTAGTGTACAGACAGGCTAGGGTAGTATATGGACAGGCTAGGGTTGTTCAATTTGCTGCCCCTCTCAAAGTGCTGCCTGGGTCCAATGGACCAAAATTGAGCTTTTTGACCACAACCATAAACGCTACATTTGGAGAGGAGTAAACAAGGCCTGTGAAACACATGTAAAATGCATAGAAGTGGTAATCAATTATGCCATCACAACAACTCTATATATAAAAAAAGACAAAGACAAAAGAGGTATTGGTGCATTTCTTGTTTTAATTTTAAAGTATTATATCATTTATAAACACAAATGCAAACTTTTAAAGATGATTTAAAAAAATAAAAATAAAAAATTTGAAAGTTTTTTTTAAACCCTCACTGGTATATATTTTTATCTGTTTCTATATTATATCTTTCAATTTTAAATATAGATGCTCTGTCAAACAAGCTTTTTAATATTTTTAACCATAACAAAACAAAAAATTCCAACTTACAACTTGATTTAAAAATCTACTGCCATATCTGCTGCTGGCGTATCAGAGCAGTAGTAAAATCCGACATATTTCCCATCAGGATCTGGAAAATTTTCTCTGATGGTTTTGACTACACATGCAGGAATCAGAATCCGAACCTTGGGTCCAAGGAATCCATATGTCATGGTGGTAAATGACCTATAAGTTGCTTTCTGAAGTATTCTATAAATAAAAAATGTTATTTATTTTTAAATCACTTTGATAATATTTAATATAGCTCATTAAACAAATTTTACCTGTGACTATGATTTTCATATGTGGACTGTGAAACGAATCGGCTCCAGCGTATGCACCAGTCCAAGGCCTCCAGATCAATGCATTTATCCTTGAATTCCATTTTTTTGTGTAATGCATAGCGCATCTTCATCAAAATATTTATCCAAATCAGTGACCTCTCTGCAACATAATGACTCCTCCACTATTGTCATTTTCATGCAATTACTACATCTGCACCACTGTGTTCCTGATAAGCGATCTTCTGGGTCTTCTGTGTGTGGAACATCTTCCACACTGGGCCACTCGGGGTCATTTTGAAAGCATTCCACTTCACTGAGATTAGAGGTTTTATGTACATCATGTAGCAATGCTGAAACTTCCTGGTAAAAAAAATTAAAATATTTAATAGTGTTTTTGTATATACATACCGAAGAACAGTAAGACCTCTTTAACCACCTAATTACATGGCACATTCACGACATTCCTGCCCAGGCTATTTTTAAACTTTTGGCGCTCTCACAATTTGGCAATTTTGAGGTCAATGAAACATTAATTATATGATATTTTGATTATTTTCTTCACACACATAGAGCTTTATTTTGGTGGAATTAAATGACTGATTTTTTTTTTTTTTGTTATTAAAGAAAATTATGATTAGTTTATGTCAGTAAATAAGTAATTTTCCTACTTCAATGATGTGTGATGATCAGGCTTCAACGATGAGGACTGACAGGCTGCACTGATGGGAACTGATTTGGTGTCACAGATGAGGCGGCACTTATGGACACTGATGAGGTGGCAGTGATGAGGCGGCACTAATATGACTCACTTAAAAAATTATGAAAATACATTTTATAAAAAGACAACTAAACTTAACCAATACTTAAAATTTTACAGACATGGATGAAGGTAAAGATTCAAATTCTATACTAAAAAAGCATTACCATATAAAAGATGTTTTAACAAATAATTAGAATATATAAGAATAACAAAATTCTAAAAATTTGTAATAAAAATAAAGTTACCAAATCACTGGTTCCTGATGATTCTTGAGAATCTTCAAGAGAAGAACTACTTACTGGTATTAGAGGTGATGAACCCTATTGGATAGAAACATGAATAATCTTAATATTATCTCAAATATACATAATCAAAAATTTATATTTTTTTGCAAGAACAAACTCAAAGTTCTTTACTAAAAGTCTACAGGGGAAGTGATTTTACTTTCCAAATTTTTTTTTTCTAATTTTGAGATGTAATAATAAATGATTACAAATGTATTAATAATGTGTCATATTACAAAGTTGTTTCTCTCATACAGCACAACCATACTATCTATGAGTCACTAAACTAGATTTATATACTTCTCCGGAGTATGTTGATACCACATGTATTTTAAAACAGTAAAATAAATTTTCAAATCCAATTTAATGACAACTTATTAAATTTTTTAAAATTAATATAGCAAGAGAGAGAGAAAGGGAGAAATAGATGGAGAGGGAAAGAGGGAGAGATAAAGATGCAGGGGGGGAAGATGGAAAGAGAAAAATAGAGATAAAGAGTGAGAGTGAAATAGGAAGAGAGAGATGAAGAGAGAAAGATGGAGAGAAAGCAGGAGAGGAAAAGAGGGAGAGCGAGGGAGAGGGTGATGGGGAGAGAAAGAGGGAGAGGGTGATGTAGAGAAAAAGATTGAAAAAGAGAGATTTTGAGAGAAGAGAGATGGAGAGACAGAGATGCTGAGAGAGAGGGAGAGGAAAAGAAGGAGACAGGGATGGAGAGAGAGAGAGAAAAAGAGAGATGGAGATAGGGAGAGAGAAAGAAGGGGATAGAGATGGAGAGAGTGATGGAGATAGAAAGAGAGAGAGAAAGAGGAATAGAGAAAGAGGAATAGATAAAGAGGAAGAGAGATTGAGGAAGAGACATTGAGAGAGACAGATTGATAAAGAAAGAGGGGTGAGATCGAGAGATAGAAAGAGGGAGAGAGATAAATAGGGAAATAGAAAGAGGTAGAAAAATTTGGAGACAGAGAGAAATATAAAAAAGACAGGGAGAGAGAATGATCGATATTGAGCGAGAGGAGAGGAGAGAGCGAGAGGAGAGGAGAGAGCGAGAGGAGAGGAGAGAGCGAGAAGAGAGGAGAGAGCGAGCGGAGAGGGCGAGAGGGAGAGAGAGCGCGAGAGAGAAAGCGAAAAAGAGAGGGAAATCAAAAGAAAGGGACAAAGAGGGAGATAGAGAAATAGAAAAAAGACTGCGAGAGAGTTGAGGTAAAAATAGAGTAGGAAAAAAATAACACAAGAAAAAAGTGAGCGAAAGAGGGAGATCAAAAAAAATAATGAAAAGAAAGGGCGATGGAGGGACAGAATGCAAGTAAAAAAAACTCTTTGGCGTCTGTCACCCATGCATTATATTATATGGTCTGTGTGGTTTACACAGATGACGTTACATGTTAGTTATGTCACCACCAGTCCACATATTCTCACTCTCATGTATAGGTGTGAAAGGCTGAGTGGACAGCACAGTGGCAGGAACAACAAGTTTTTTTTAAAATGGCATTTAAAAAAGATATATATATTTAAAAAATTACAATTGTTAGCTTACAGACTAGTGAGGCTGTTATAAAGTGCCTCACCATTATTTCAATGACTTTTAGATGAATGGATTGCACTTCTCCTCTCAGATTCCCACTGCGTCTCCTGCAATGCACTCCAGTATTCCACTATAGGTTGTGTGCATGAGCAGGAGACATGGGAAGCCGTGAGCGCACTCTGCCTCTTATCAGAACGCGCTCTGTGAAGACTGTGCACGCAGACAGTCTGAGGGAGTGTAGTGGTGGGCGGGAGCCTAGTGATGTCATGGCTCCCTCTGCCCACCGAGCGCCGCTGAGTTGACCCGCCCATGGAAATCGGCATTTTGCGGGGCTCCGTGAGAGAAATGGAGTGACCTCTGTAAGGTAAGATGTCACTTGAGAAGGTGCTGAACAAATATACTTTCTATAAATGTGATTACTCTCTAGAATACCTGGCACTGGGTTTACATCCACTTTAAGTTTGAGTTTTTAGTTTTTAAAAAAGACTTCTGGTTCCAGGGCCTGTATTAAGAGACAGTGGAGGTGTTCACATCATGTTTTCTACACTGTAGATTGTAGAATGATCAGCAAATGGCTGCTGGACAGGAAGTGGGCGTAATATACTACATTTCCTGCCAGTAATGGATGCCAATTTAAAGCAACAGTAAGATAATGAATATAAACGGTATGATGATCAGAACACTCAGCTGGCATTCATTGAATGAGTTTACCAAAAAATGTAAATATTGCAGAATATACAGCCTAATTATTATTATTATACAGTATTTATATAGCGCTGACAGTTTGTGCGGCACTTTACAATATTAGGGCAGACAATACAATTACAATACAATTCAATACAGGAGGAATCGGAGGGCCCTGCTCGTTAGAGCTTACAATCTGTGAGGGAGGGTTAAGTGATAGGAAAGGGCAATAACTGTGGGGGAAGAGCTGAGAAAATAAGAAGTGTAGTTGTTAGGTGGTGGCAGAATATGCTTCCCTGAAGAGAAAAATTTCAGGGATCGCCTAAAAGTGGATAGATTTGGGGATAGTCTGACAGATTGAGGTAGGGAGTTCCAGAGGATGGGAGAGGCTCGGGAGAAGTCTTGGAGGCGAGTATGAGAGGAGGTGATGAGGGAGCTGCAGAGCAGGAGGTCTTTGGAGGTGCGAAGAGGATGATTAGGTTGGTATTTTGAGACTAGGCTGGTGATGTACCTGCGAGCAGAGTTGTGGATGGCTTTGTAGCTCATTGTTAGTATTTTGAACTTAATTCGTTGGGTGAGTGGCAGCCAATGGAGGGATTGGCAGAGAGGGGTAGCAGACGCTGAACGGTTTGTAAGGTGGATGAGTCTGGCAGCGTCATTCATGATGGACTGGAGGGGGGATAGTCTATTTAAAGGTAGGCCGATGAGGAGGATGTTGCAGTAGTCGAGGCGAGAGATGACCAGGGAGTGAATCAGGAGCTTTGTGGTTTCATTGGTTAGGAAGGGACGTATTTTTGAGATGTTGCGGAGGTTGAGGCGGCAAGCCTTAGAAAGTGATTGGATGTGGGGCCAAAAGGAGAGTTTGGAATCCAGGATAACACCAAGCACCCTGACATGTGGGGATGGGTGGATGGTTGTGCCATTGCTCTTGACAGAGAAGTCAGGGGAAACGATACGTGGGGGGAGGAAATATTATGAGTTCGGTTTTGGACAAGTTGAGTTTGAGGAAGTGGTGTGACATCCAGGCAATTATGTCTGTTAGGCTACTTTCACACTGGAGCGTTTTATAGACGCTATTTAGCTAAAAATAGCATCTGTAAAGCGCCTCAAAAGTCCCCCCTATCCACCCCAATGTGAAAGCCCTGAGTGCTTTCACACTGGGGCTGTGCGCTTGCAGGACGTTACAAAAAGTCCTGCAAGCAGCATCTTTGGGGCTGTGAGGGGAGCGGTAATATACCGCTCCTCTACTGCCCCTGCCATTGAAATGAATGGCAAACGCTGCCGAAGCGGCTGCACACCGCCTCGGTAGCGCTGAGCGCCGGAACTTTTAACCCCTTTTTAACCCCTTGTGGGGGGTTAAAAGCGCGGCGCTCCCGCCCGCATAGTGGAGCCCTATCGCTGGTATAACTCCGCTAAAACTAGCGGGGTTTTACCGCGGCTGCCCGTGCAGTGTGAAAGTAGCCTAAATAAGTTAGTGATGCGTGAGGAGACTGATGGAGTGAGTTATGCTACATAACTCCATTTCATGCTGAATAAAAGAAATTATTAATGTATCTTAAATAGAAAACTAAATGGATTTGTACGCCAAAAAAAACATTTTATTAAAAGAAATTTGATTTAAAAAAAAAAAAAAAAATATATTGATTTTTTTTTTTTTATCCACCCTGCCTTGCAGTAGGGAAGATCAGGGATGACTTTGTCAGATGACTGATGCTCTACTATTGTCTAGCCAAAGGTTTCATGGGTCTTTTGCCAGGGTATATGACATAACTGCACTGTAGTCTGCATAGGGCTAGGCTTGGCTGTGTCTGGCAGGGGCACATGGATCCCATTCAGAATCCTTCTTTTTTTTTTTTGGTAAACAGTTGATGTTTTGAAATAAAACTGCATTAATAAAGCTGAGAAGTTTATAAGTTTTTGTAGCTCTGTAAGGTAACCAGTTCTGGGAGCGCTAGTGGATCTGAAGGACAACCTAGCAACGAGCATGTGTCAGCAACCCTATTTGGCTAAAAAGAATTCTAAGGGCCCCTACAATAGATGAGCTTCCTTAAGCTGGCCATACACCAGTAGAATTTTTTTTTCAAAGTTTTTCGTTTTCAGAATGTTCATCCAATTTTCTAACCCTTGTTTGGGTCAAATCAATGTTCATTTTCAAAATTTGAAGTAGAAGTAGAAAATTTGTAATTGTGAATTTGGTTTTCATTCAGGAAATTTCATTCATTCCAAAACTGAATGGTAAGGGCCGATTCACACTGGAGCGGCGCAACTTCGCGGCCCGTTCACATCTAGGCGAATTGTCAGGCGACTTGAGTCGCTTGACAATTCGCCTCAATGCTGTGCAAATGGGACCGTTCTAATAGGAGCGAATCGCTTCGCTCCGCCTTAGAAGAATGGTCCCTGCACTATTTTCAGGGCGATCTCAGGCGGCTTGCATTGACTTCTATGATAGAAGTCTCCTCGCAAGCCGCCTTGAGATCGCCTCGAGCGCCGCTTAGCGCCGCTCCAGTGTGAACGGGCCCTAAAAATAATTTAAGGCTCCATGCACACTGGGCTTAAAAAAAGACAGTTCTCTTGGCAGTAAAAAAACGCTCATATATAGAGCATTTTTTGTACAGGGTTTAGACGACTTTATTACAGTTTTGAATTTTTTTTCTTCTGCCAGTAAACTCCAATCTGAAACTCAAACCAGAAGGGTTTTTTTTTTTCCTGCCTGTAAACGTTGAGCTCAAAATATGCCTCTAATTGTCCTAATTTGTATGGACACATAGGATAACATTGAGATGCTTCTACAGACAGCACTACTCCATATTGCCATCGCACACATTCTTGGGAAAGCTCTCAAGGGTTTGGGTGCTGCAGCAACAACCAGCTGGGAACTGGTTCAGAAGTCACAAGGAAAATGTTTACCAGCACACCATGGATCAACAAGGAAGCGTCCAAGCGACTTATTTATTGCATGATCACATCCAAAAAGCACTGTTTTTTGGATGTGATCATGCAATAAAAAGCTCGCTTGGACGCTTCTTTGTTGATCCATGGCGTGCTGGCAAACATTTTCTACAGGCAGAACACAAAACCCCTATAGTAGCACCAGCAACGATTTTTTAAGCCAGTGTGCATGGAGCCCAAATTTCGAATTACTTTCGAATGATATTCATCAAGTCTTGGAATATACTTAGAATTTTCGTTTGAATGTTCGCATGAATATTAATATAAACATTTGCTTTGGAGTCATTTGTAAAACCCAATAAACCTATTGAACAAGAAATATTTTTTTGAAATCGTTTTAAAAATCTACTTGTGTATGGCCAGCTTTACTCCATTTTAGCTCTGCAGTCCTCAACTTTTTAGCTTCACACTTTTGGTACTATAGGCTACCTGTGTACTTTGATACATCGCACCCTTTTTTTCCCTCCATTTGACCCCTACAATATGCTACTAGAGTACTCAGAAGTCAAGTAAGGGATCAGAGGAATAAACCATGGTGAGCAGTGGGAGCTACAGGCATCCTAGACTTCGAGAAGTGTTGAAGCAAATGTAGGAGACATTTACTGCCAGAGAGGAGTACAGACAATCTTCCATTGCTGGAGCCTTTGTTTAGGATTTTGTTTTTATTTTGCCTTGTTAACTTTAAGGCCTCATGCACAATGGGCAGAAAAAAAACCTCATCCTCTGCGCAGGCAGGAGAGCAGCATTTGATCAGAAAAAATGCCTGACACGCCTAAACACTAGATACGTTTAGCACTTAAAGTGATTGTAGAGGTTTGTGGGTTTTTTTCTATTTAAATAACAAACATGTAATACTTACCTGCTCTGTGCAAGGGTTTTGCACAGAGCGGCCCCGGTCCTCCTTTTCTGGGGTCCCCTGGCGTCACTCCTGGCTACTCTTCTTCATCAGGTGCCCCCTCGTAGAGGCGCTTTCAATGGGGGACACCCGTGCGGGCATGCTTCCGAATCCTGCTGCTGCATCCATTAACACAGACAGCAGGACTCGGCCCCGGCTCCCGTGTCACTGGATATTATTGACAACAGTGGAAGCCAATGGCTCCTGCTGCTATCAATCTATCCAATGAAGTCCCAAACAGCGGCTGGAGCTGCTGGGCTCCTCCTCGATGCTGGAACGATTGGGCTCAGGTAAGTAAAAGGGGGGCTCTGGGGGCAGCTGCAGGACAAACTGTTTTTCACCTTAATGCATAGAATGCATTAAGGTTAAAAACCTTGATACTTTACAATTCCTTTAAAGGGATTGTAAAGGCAGAAGGTTTTTTATTTTTTTATTTTAATGCATTAAAATAAAAAAAAAAAACTTTTTTTATGCAGCAGCCCCCCTAATACTTACCTGAGCCCCATCTATCCAGCAATGTTGCAGGAGTGTCTCAGCTGCCTGAGACTCCCCTCCTCATTGACTGAGACAGCAGCGCGGCATGTTTGACTCCCACTGTTGTCAATCAAAGTCAGCCAATCAGGAGAGAGAGGGGGCAAGGGTGGGTCGCTGCTTCATGTCTGAATGGATATAGGGAGCTGTGACTCGGCTCGGGTGCCCCCATAGCAAGTTGCTTACTGTGGGGGCACTCAACAAGAGGGAGGGGCCAGGAGCACCGTGCGGGGACCCCAGAAGATAAGGATCCGGGCTGCTCTGTGCAAAACCAACTGCACAGAGTAGGTAAGTGTAACATGTTTGTTATTCAAAAAAGCAAAACAAAAAAAAAAAACGACTTTACAATCACTTTAAGCATGCATTCATTTCAATGACCAAAATAAATGAATATTCTGTCAAAAGAATCAATGAACGCCTGAATGCTTGACACACTTAAATGCCGCTTTAGTTGGGCACGTTTTCAAGCTGCTTTTCTCTTTTGAGAAGAAAATGCGTTCAGAAGAGCTGGGTGAATGCAAAGTGTGCATGAGGCCTAAAATATACAGGTCATCAATGGCAGCTGCCACATATTTTCTCCAGTGCAGATTTCCTTAAAAGCAGATGGTTGGCTCAAAGCATGTAGACTCCCCAACAATGAGCACCAGGGTATAGAGGCATGTGGGGCTAGCTCATTACTTTCCTTTCAGAAAATGAAAAAGCGGATAAAAACATGATCTAAAGAGCAGACATCTCCTAATGTTTTGTTTACTAGCAGTTTTGTCCTGACTGGAGTTTTTACTGTAGTTGAAAGAGTAGATGAGGCAGCAGAATACGTCACTGTAGAGTTATAATGAACCATAGGAAAATGAGTATCGCATTTCTTCCTGGTTATCTCAGATACACCTGCTGCACATGTTTAGTTGAACACCTATCCAATACTTGTGTGTGTGTGTGTTTTTATCTCTTGTATGTGTTCTGAAAACCTTTTTCAGTACGTTAAAAAGTGAGTTAAAATAACACATTGTGCTTTAAACAATAAGCATATGTAAAGGACATGATATGCTTATGTAGGAGCTTGTTAAATACGGTCATAAGTAGTGTTGGTTTTACCATGCATTAATGGAAATGACTCTTATTAGGGTTGCACCGATACCGGTATCTGTATCCGTACCGATACTCTGTAAAAGGTACTTTGGTACTCTGATGGGCTGATAAAAGGTACTCGGGTACTCTGATGGGCTGGTAAAAAGTTCTTGGGTACTTTGATGGGCTGGTGACAGGTACTCGGGTACTCAGATGGGCTAGTGACAGGTACTCGGGTACTCAGATGGGCTAGTGACAGGTATTGGGGTACTCAGATGGGCTGGTGACAGGTACTCAGATGGACTGTTACCGGTACTCGGGTACTCTGATGAGCTGGTGACAGGTACTCAGGTACTCTGATGGGCTGGTGAAAGGTACTCTGGTACTGTGATGGGTTGGTGACATAAATGGTCCATAAATGTTGGGACATCGACACAATTCTAATCTTTTTGGCTCTATACACCACCACAATGGATTTGAAATGAAACGAACAAGATGTGCTTTAACTGCAGACTTTCAGCTTTAATTTGAGGGTATTTGATTATACAATATATACAGTCAGGTCCATAACTATTGGGACATCGACACAATTCTAATATTTTTGGCTCTATACATCTCCACAATGGATTTGAAATGAAACAAACAAGATGTGCTTTAACTGCAGACTTTCAGCTTTAATTTGATGGTATTTACATCCAAATCAGGTGAATGGTGTAGGAATTACAACAGTTTGTATATGTGCCTCCCACTTTTTAAGGGACCAAAAGTAATGGGACAATTGGCTGCTCAGCTGTTCCATGGCCAGGTGTGTTTATTCCCTCATTTATCCCATTTACAAGGAGCAGATAAAAGGTCCAGAGTTAATTTCAAGTGTGCTATTTGCATTTGGAATCTGTTGCTGTCAACTCTCAATATGAGATCCATAGAGCTGTCACTATTAGGGAAGCAAGCCATCATTAGGCTGAAAAAACAAAACAGACCCATCAGAGAGAGAGCAAAAACATTAGGTGTGGCCAAATCAACTATTTGGAACATCCTTAAAAAGAAAGAATGCACCGGTGAGCTCAGCAACACCGGAAGACCGCGGAAAACAACTGTGGTGGATGACCGAAGAATTCTTTCCCTGGTGAAGAAAACACCCTTCACAACAGTTGGCCAGATCCAGAACACTCTCCAGGAGGTAGGTGTATGTGTGTCAAAGTCAACAAGCAAGAGAAGACTTCACCAGAGTGAATACAGAGGGTTCACCACAAGATGTAAACCATTGGTGAGCCTCAAAAACACGAAGGCCTTCACATTTCTGGAACAACCTCCTATGGACAGATGAGACCAAGATCAACTTGTACCAGAGCGATGGGAAGAGAGGAGTATGGAGATGGAAAGGAACTGCTCATGATCCAAAGCATACCACCTCATCAGTGAAGCATGGTGGTGATAGTGTCATGGCATGGGCATGTATGGCTGCCAATGGAACTGGTTCTCTTGTATTTATTGATGATGTGACTTCTGACAAAAGCAGCAGAATGAATTCTGAAGTGTTTCGGGAAATATTATCTGCTCATATTCAGCCAAGTGCTTCAGAACTCATTGGACGGCGCTTCACAGTACAGATGGAAAATGACCCGAAGCATACTGCTAAAGCAACCAAAGATTTGGAAAGAAGTGGAATGTTATGCAATGGCCAAGTCAATCACCTGACCTGAATCCGATTGAGCATGCATTTCACTTGCTGAAGACAAAACTGAAGGGAAAATGCCCCAAGAACAAGCAGGAACTGAAGACAGTTGCAGTAGAGGCCTGGCAGAGCATCACCAGAAACCCAGCGTCTGGTGATGTCTATGCGTTCCAGACTTCAGGCTGTAATTGACTGCAAAGGATTTGCAACCAAGTATTAAAAAGTGAAAGTTTAATTTATGATTGTTAATCTGTCCCATTACTTTTGGTCCCTTAAAAAGTGGGAGGCACATATACAAACTGTTGTAATTCCTACACCATTCACCTGATTTGGATGTAAATACCCTCAAATTAAAGCTGAAAGTCTGCAGTTAAAGCACATCTTGTTTGTTTCATTTCAAATCCATTATGGATATGTATAGAGCCAAAAATATTAGAATTGTGTCGATGTCCCAATATTTATGGACCTGACTGTATATATTGTATAATCATTTTTTTTTCTTCAGCCAGCTGGCTGAAAAAAATAAATAAATTCCTTCCACACAAGCAAGGAGGATGGAGCAATAACACCCCCTCCCCCGCCCGGGACAGGCACTGTCAGAATACACTTAGCAGCTACAGATGTTATCAACAAAAGTTTTCCAACATGTTCGTTCAGTAGAAGTCATTCTAGCAGTTGACTTTTGTCAAACAGGGGCGGCAGCACACTGATTAAAATCTGGCCACTCCCTGCTGAACCAGACACATTTTGATGCATCTATGACCACCTTTACAGGCCACCTTAATGACCTAAATGTTTAAATTACTTTTTTTATCTTTTTCAGATTTTGCAAGCGTCACAGAGTTAAATCTAGCTCATGTGTTCCTGCCGTGCCACAAGATTTACTGGTGATGACTGAGCTAGTGATCCCTCGCTTCATCTTCTATTTAATTCAGTACTTAAGAGATGGCTACAGTGAGCCAGGTAATTATGTATGAGCATAATGCTTTGTTTCTTATGTCTTCATTATATTTTATTAAAATTTAAATTTAGCCACTTTCTAGTTTTGGATGGAGAAGGAAAAAGCTAGAACTGCTGCTTGACCTCACAACCTGCTAGTCAAAGGTTGTGTATGATGTATGCGGTCATACAGTTGACAAGCCAGCATCTGTTAGGTGACTTCGGATTGCCTCAGCAATGGCTGATTCTACTGTTCTCTCCTGAGCTTGAAGTTTTGTTGGAGCACTGGATATTAGTGTATAAAGAATAATTTGCAGGCATGGAGTGAAGGCAACCTTCTGTAAACTAGTAAACCCAGCCTAGGTCACCAGTAGTAATGCAAAAAGTTCCAAAGTGAGAGCGCCAATGATTTTTAATAGATCCGATTGATTTTTTTATTTGCCAAAGTAAGAGTCAAAGGTGTGCCCAATACATTTCAGGGGCCCATTGGTCCAGCTTTATCAGAACTGAACGATGCATCTTATAGATAATATATCCATAATTTTGCACACTTTAGATGAAGGGAGATTGGAGAGCCCCTAAAACGTATTGACTACTGCTGAGATTTTTACCTTGGCTGATAAAAATCAACTGAACCTATTAAATGTGTTTTCCTGATACAGTCTATGATCGTGTTTATCAGGTAGCAATCACAGTAAAGTGATACGCATAGTAATCCCTTCCTGAATATGTTTTTTTTAAATCTTTTTTATCTTTTTAAGACTACTGCTAATTTTTCCTGCAACCACGGGTTTTGACAGTTGAATTCCTCCCTCTCAGCCATTGTGTTCTCCTGGCCGGGTTTGGGGGAAGCTGTCTCTGCTAGTAGAACACAGTGATTATTGCTAGTGGCTACAACAGCCGCTTTCAATAATCGCATGTAAAATCCAATGGGTTAACAGCCTGCCCATACATGTTTCGAAACTCGTCTGGTTCCTGCTGAGCCGGCTGAGATTCGAACTGTCTATGGCCAGCTTAAGAGTTATTGATGAGAATAAGTGATAAGTTTAACTACTACATGTGTCCAGAGTCCTGAGCTTGTTTCTGTTTTGCTTAGCCAGCTCCTGATTCTAATGTAAAAGTGCTCTGGGTGCTAGTATAGTGACGTCCCCCTAAAACATCCCAGGATCTTTGCTTCATTAGCTGTAGGGCAGGGGGGATATTAGGGGTCTAATAAACCAGGGTGGATATAATTTAAATCACTAGTAAAAAAGGCTTTATTTAAATCAACTCTATTTAAATCATAATTTTTAAAGCGCAACTGTCATCTCTGTCCCGCAGTGGCTTCTCCTCTGACCCGCTGTTGACTCACTGACAGTCCCATTCACTTTAATGGGATGGCTGGTGATGCGGCAGTGACACAACATGAGGGACGTGCTGGCAGCAGGTGAGTGGATGCCCGCTAACAGGCACTGCCATGATGGATCGGAAATGACAGGTGCTCTTTAACCACTTCAGCCCCGGAAGGATTTCCCCCTTTAGGACCAGAGCCCTTTTTGCGATTCGGCACTGCGTCGCTTTCACTGAAAATTGCGCGGTCGTGCGACGTTGTACCCAAACGAAATTTGCGTCCTTTTTTTCCCACAAATAGAGCTTTCTTTTGGTGGTATTTGATCACCGCTGCGTCATTTCTGATCGCCGCTATAAACAAAAGAAGAGCGACAATTTTGCAAAAAAAAAACAAATTTCTTACTTTTTGCTAAAATACAAATCCAAAAAAAAATTATAAAAAAACATTTTTTTTCATCGGTTTTGGCCGATTTATATTCTTCCTCATATTTGTGATAAAAAAAATCGCAATCGGCGTTTATTGATTGGTTTGCGTAAAAGTGGTCGCGTTTACGGATGATGAGAATTCATTTCTGGGGTTTTTCTTTTTCTTTTATTTTTTACTAGTAATGGCGGCGATCTGCAATTTTTGCGGTACTGCGATATTAGGGCGGACATGTCGGAACATTTTGACACTTTTTTGGGACCATTGGCATTTATACAGCGATCAGTGCTATAAGAGTACTGTGTAAATGCCATTGGCAGTGAAGGGGTTAACCTGCAGGGGGCGCTGTAAGGGTTAACTGTGTTCCCTGGGCGTGTTCTAACTGTGGGGGGACTGCCCTAGCAGGGGAAGGGAAGCCATCACAGCTTCCATGAAGAGGAAGGCTGTGATCACAGCCCTTCCCCCCCTCACAGAACGGAGGTCCGTGTTTACTTACACGGACCTCTGTTCTTTTACTCCGGGGGGGGCATCGCGGGTGGCCGGCGGAGATCGAATCCGCCGCACCCGCTCCCTGGCCCTCCGCGGACACAGTGAGCGCACGGGCGCGCCTCCGGCGGCGCGCGCGCTCACTGTGCGCGATCTCGCAGCCGCCGTCAGATGACGGCGTTTTGCGCAGAGGAGCCACTCTGTCGCCGTCAAATGCCGATCAGTAGTCGGCAAGCGGTTAAATGTAAGGACTTCTTTTTGCTGGTAGTTAGAATCTTTAATATTTGCAAGCAAAATGAAGGTTTCCTATTTAGAATAATGAGCTGTCAGGTTAGTAAAACAGCAATGACAGAACTGATTCAATCATACAGTTTGTAGTTTAAATAGATTTGCAAAAAAATGGGATAAATGAATATTCCTGAACTTTATTTTATCTCATGGTTACTGTGAAATTGTGTGAATGCATCAATGCAGTTCATGTTATCTCATCTTGCAGAGCTTGGATTCATTGAATGAATTTACCAAAAATTTAAATATTGCAGAATATACAGCCTCATGCTACATAACTAAGCTCCATTTCATGATGAATAAGCTAAATTATTAATGTATCCTGAATAGAAAACTATCTTTAGATAGATTTTTACTCCAAAAACATTTTATTTAAATAAGTTTGATAAAAAAAAAAACTATTTCAATCAAAAAAATCGGATTTTTTTTTAATCATTGGTTTTTATCCACCATGTAATAAACCCCTGATGTCCCCATAAAGAGAAACTATCAAATGGGGGCTTTTTAGCAATAAAATGTTAAAAAAAATGGAAAAAAAAGTTAAAATAATTAACAAAAATAGCAAAAAAAAAAATTGGAAAAGCTCCCGTGTTACCCAGTAATGCAAATGCGTTCTTAGGGAGCGCACGTGTATGTAAACTGCAATTGCTCCGCGCACAGATTCTATATCCCTGTTAATGTTGAAGTGAAAGCAGTAATTCTATGTCCCTCATTGATAATGCTCTTAACCAGCCTTTTTCAATCTGGGTGCCTTCACTGATGCCTTGGCAAAATTGCTCAAAAATTATATACAAGCCAGCGGGTGGATCAGGCCTGCCTTCTAGTTACACAAAGGTTTTCATTGTACACCATTACAGCCTTCCAGGCGCCAGCGTCCTAACAACCAATGACCTCATTGGCATCCTTGTTTGTGTTGAGACAAACTGAAGGAGATCTGGAATACTAGTCATTACCAGTGTGCGAAGGTGTATTTACTTTGGGAAAAATAAATCCCCTCTAATGTTTGGTGTTTTGCAGGTGTGGATGTTTCTGCATTATGTATAACTATAAGTTTTAGTGTTTTTTTTTTACATTTTAGGATGGGGTACCTTGAGATTCGTCCATAATTTTAAATTATGTCTCTATGAAAAAAGGTTAAGGAAACGCTGCTCTAAACTAATGGGCTGTAACGTCATTTAAAGCACCGTCTGATAATTTTGGGTGTCCTCATTTTTCACCCTTTTGAGTGTGTACACAGTTTAAAGCTCAACATATTTGGGTATATATTTACTTTACACTACATCATTTTTTGTATTAAAATGGGGATTAAATTATATTTATCTGCAAGAAAATTCATTTAAGCCCACGTTCACATTGGGCCCATTTGACATAACAAATTGAACGCCAAATCGAAGCCTATTGCCGGCAGTGGCACCATCTGAGTTGGTGCGGCGCCGCAAAGTAGTTTCTGCACTACTTTTGATGACTTGGGGGGCAATTTCAATAGACCTCTGTGTATGAACCCGCACAGATGTCTGTCAAATCGCCCCTGAAGTTGGACTGAAAGGACTGTTTGAAATCACATGAGTTCAGCTGAACTCACACGATTTCAAACCCAGCCTCTTTGTGAACATGGGCTAAGGCCCCTTTCCTACATGCAGGACTGTATGTCTGTTTTTCATCCATCTGTTGATGGATGACAAATGGACATCAATGCATCTCGATGGAAAAACGGATATAAATGGAGGATCATCCATTTACATCTGTTGACAATTGCTTCCAACAACATCCACTTAGCTGGTGGGTGTAAAATCTGATGTAAAAACGGATGAAAAACTGCTGTAAACTTTCTTTGAAAAAACGTGATTGAACTGATGAAACAAACAGTCCGCATGTGCGAAAAGGGCCTTAGTGTTTTTTTTACTTTTTTTTTTTATTTCATTTTTATGAAAGGACACCTGAGAAACCGTTGCCCAAATATCGTGTGACAAGAAGTAACTACCATCTATTTATTCTCGCAGATGCAGCTGTTCTGGCATTTTGACAGTCAGCAGGGTCAGTGTTTGCAACACAGTGGCTGCTTCGGGAGATTTGTGATTGCACTGTATAGCGTAAATGGAGGAGTCTGGTTTTCTTTTTTTTTTTCAGCCAGCGTGTGAGGCCGCTTTACTTGTTATTCCCTTTGCGGGTAAGCTGGATGGTTGTAAGGTCATGAGATTATGTAATCTGTAAAAGTAAATGCAGCTTTTAGGATTCCTAAGCTGTTAAGTACTGTTAAACTTTGTTGGGCTGCCCTTAGTTTGTGTGTTGTGTGTTTTGTTTATATATTTATTTTTATTCATACAGTTTATGTGAAAATCATATCCACTCAGAATTTTTTTTTTTTTTTTTTTTCGTTTTTCGGGAGTGGTAGACGTTTCTTGGAGATATACCTCCTCAGTCCGAACAGGGCAATTTATTTTCGATAGACTTTTTTCATAGCATAATATGTAACACAATTTTCAGTTTTTCAACACATGTAATGGCTGGAACTTTTAGGATCCATCATCAAAAATCCCTATTTGCATGAATAAGTAGGGCGCATGTACAGTGGATATAAAAAGTCTAACCCCTTTTTAAATGTCAGGTTTCTGTGATGTAAGAAAAAAATGAGACAAAGATAAACCATTTCAGAACTTTTCCACCTTTTAATGTGACCTTTAAACTGTACAACTCAATTGAAAAACCAACTGAAATATTTTAGGTGGAGGGAAGTAAAAATAAAAAAACTAAGTCAGTATATTTGCATAAGTGTGCACATCCATAAACTAATACTTTGTTGAAGCACCTTTTGATTTTATTACAGCACTCAGTATTTTTGGGGTACGAGTTTATCAGCATGGCACATCTTGACTTGCAATATTTGCAAAAACACTCCAAATCTGTCAGATTGCGAGGGCAACTCCTGTGCACAGCCCTCTTTAGATCACCCCACAGATTTTCAATCGGATTCAGGTCTGGGCTCTGGCTGGGCCATTCCAAAACTTTAATCTTCTTCTGGTAAAGCCATTCCTTTGTTGATTTGGATGTATGCTTTGGGTCGTTGTCATGATGAAAGATGAAGTTCCTCTTCATGTTCAGCTTTCTAGCAGAAGTCTGAAGGTTTTGTGCCAATATTGACTCAAATTTGGAACTGTTCATAATCCCCACATCTTGGCTAAGGCCCCTGATCCAGCTGAAGAAAAACAGCCCCAAAGCATTATGCTGCCACCACCATGCTTCACTGTGGGTATGGTGTTCTTTTGGTGATGTGCAGTGTGGTTTTTGCGCCAAACATCTTTTGGAATTATGGCCAAAAAGTTCAACCTTGCTTTTATCAGACCATAACACATTTTCCTTTTCTCTGTTTTGGGAGACTTCAGATGTGTTTTTGCAAAATTTAGCCGGACGTGGATGTTTTTTTCTTTGTAAGAAAAGGCTTCCATCTTGCCACTCTACCCCATAGCCCAGACATATGAAGAATACGGGACATTGTTGTCACATGTACCACACAGCCAGATAATTCCTGCAGCTCATTCAATGCTGCTGTAGGCCTCTTGGCAGCCTCCCTGACCAGTTTTCTTTTCATCTTTTCATCAATTTTGGAGGGACGTCAAGTCAAGTTCTTAGTAATGTCACTGTTCTGTCATATTTTCTCCACTTGATGATGACTGTCTTCACTGTGTTCCATGGTATATCTAATGCCTTGGAAATTATTTTGTACCCTTCTTCTGACCTTTTGAAGTGGTTGTCAAGTCAAAAAAAAAAAGCAACTGCAATAGAAAGGCATAATGAGCTAGTATGCATCACATACTAGCTCATTATGAAATGCTTACCTTAGATCAATGCTGTAGCAGCGGTCCCCGAGCACCGCTGTGTCCATCGTCTTCTGGGATCCTGGGCTCCGACCAATCACAGCGTGATCTCCAGCGCTGTGATTGGCAGGAGCCGCGCTGACGTCACTCCAGCACATGCGCACGGGAGCCATAATTTACGGCACACTTAGTGAAGAAATGGCACATGCAAATACAGGGAATATCTCCTAAACTGTGCAAGTTTAGGAGATATTCTCGGGACCTACAGGTAAGCCTTATTATAGGCTTACCTGTAGTTTAAAGTGGTTGTCATGACTTGACAACCACTTTAACAATGCAATCCCTCTAATGCTTTGGAAGCTCTCTGCGGACCATGGCTTTTGCTGTAGGATGCGACTAAGAAAATGTCAGGAAAGACCTACTAGAATAGCTGAACATTATTTGGGCTTAATCAGAGGCATTTTAAATGATGGCAGGTGTGCACTGACTCCTATTTAACACGAGTTTGAATGTGATTGCTTTATTCTGAACGCAACTACATCCCCAGTTATAAGAGGGTGTGCTCACTTATGCAACCACATTATTTTAGTTATTCCCCCCCCCCCCCCTAAAAAAAAAAAGATTTGATTGTTGTTCAGTTGAGTTGTACAGTTTAAAGGTCACATTAAGCATTTGCCGACCGCCCGCCGTCGTAATGCGGTGGCAGGTTGGCACTGCTGTGCAAATCGCCGTAGCTGTATGGCGGCTTGCGCAGACGCAATTGCGGGCGGGAGTGCGCCGGCGCACTCTAGTGCACACTGCGTGAGCGTGCCCGTGGTTCGGGCAGACTCGATGTCCGCTGGTGGCCTGCGATCGCCTGTTGCAGAGGCAGGACTTCTTCTTTTTCTCAAGATTTCTGATGAAGAATGCAATCAAGTAGCTGGCTGGGTGACAGGCTGGATATCCTAGATCCAGGGAGTCTCCCCAGTCAGGCCTCGTTCCGTGCGAGGCGGCCGGCGGGTTAAACGTCCCGCCAGCACACCTAGGACCGGAGTCCGCGTCACGGGTGCTGCGTGGCCGGCAGCTCCCCCCGAACCGGCGGGGTGGCAGGTATGCCTCGGGTGGCTACCCGCTGCGCCCGTCCAGAGTGGTGAGTACGCTTCTCCTTCCCTCCTCCCCCTTCTGCGGGGGGAGGAGCGGCTGCGTGTGGTGTCCCCCCTCTCCGCGGTACAGGTGTTCCTGCCTGTCCTCCACCAGTATTGCCCCCCGGGCTGTAGCATTCCCTGCCTGGCTGCGTTCCCCTGGATGGGCTGCGGGCAATCGGCATGTGGGTCGTGACAGCCATTTTCCTGTAGATGGCCGCCATTTTCCTGTAGCCGGCCGCTGTGTTCGGCCTCTAGTGCATACGGTGGCCATGTTTGTGTGGTCCGCCGTATTCTGGCCTTAGATTTGCTGGCTGGGTGGGCGGCCCTGTCTCTCTTGGCGCCGGATACAGGCCAGAAGAGCCTTTACTAACACGTAAGGATCGTAGAGCAGCGGCAGTGGTGGATACAGGCAACTACAGTAGCGCTAGCAGCAGCACCTGGGTGATGGGGTGAGTCCTCCTGGGAGCCTCAGGGGCCCTAGTGTGACAGCTTGAGGGGCGGTGTGGGACGCACAGTCCGGTGGGTGTCTTCCGGGGTGCGGGCAATGGCGGCCGAAGCAGGTGCTTCCCAGCCAGGGGTCTCCAGTGGGGACCAGGGAGCCCTAGGGCCTGTGATTCCGCTGCACAGTTTGACTGCCATCCTGGAGGGATTCTTCTCCCGGGTAGAGCCGATCTGTGACCGTGGGGTGGCGAGCAAACGGCCACCCCCTCCCCCGTCCTCTGGTGAGGCTTCGGAGCCTGAGGGGGGCTCCACGGTGTCGGGGACCCCCCTGGAGCTGTCGGAAGGCAAGCTCGGGGACCCCTCTGATGAAGAGGAGGAGCCCTTGGGGGCCACCGCGGCTCGTGAGCGGGCTCTGGTGGGCTCATTGGTCTCAGCAGTCCATGAGATGCTGAAGCTGGGCCCGGCTGCGACACGGGGCGCCGTACGCTTTTGGGGCGCATAGGCTGGCCCGGACGCCTAAGGGGTTCCCTTTGTCATACTTTGATCAGTTTGTTTACAAGGAGTGGCAACGACCTCAGGGTTCCTTCGCCATGCCTAAATGTTTTTCTGTGCGTTATCATTTTGAGGATACCCTGTTGCAGAAGTGGAAGTCCCCGACGGTTGACCCGCCGGTGGCTCGTCTGAACAAAGCGACCACTATTCCGATGGAGGGCTCTCAATCATTCAAGGACCCGGCTGACAGGAGAACTGAGGCGGTGTCCAAGGCAATGTTCCCGGTCGCGGGGTCGGCCATGCGGCCGGCGCTGGCTTCTGCGCTGGTGGCACAGGTGCTTACGGAATGGGCGGCCATTGTGCACCAGGCTTTGGTGACTCTCCAGGCCCCTCCGGAACCTGTGCAGATTGCGTACCAGCTGATTCTGGGCCTTAAGTACCTCTGTGATGCGGCCCTCAACATGGCTCCCATGCTGTCCAAACTGTCCATGTTTGCAATGGTCATTAGACGTCTGCTGTGGCTTAGATGCTGGTCAGGAGACCAGGCGTCAAAGAAGGGCCTACCAGACCTGCCGTTTGAAGGAGTTGCCTCTTTGGGGCTTCCATCGATGAGATCATCAAGGATTACACTGGGGGGAAGAGTACATTCCTCCCGGAGCCCAGAAGGGGCAAGGAGCCCCGGCGCAGGGCGGGCCCTTCCTTCTCTACTCAAGAGGTTTCTTCATGCACCAAGTGCCTCAAACAAGGTCTCTCAGCCCGCCAAGGCCCCCGTGGGGGGCCAGAAGCGCCCCTGGCAGCGTAAGGCCGAAAAGGCAGAGGAGATGGGTCGCCCCCACCCGCGGTTTGGGTGGGGGGTCGGCTCTTGCGGTTCGCGGACCTCGCGCATCTCGGATCTCTGGGTGCACAAAGTGGTTTCGTCTGGGTACAAGATAGAGTTCCGTACCCAGCCCCTGGACAGGTTCTTCGCCTCCAATCTGAGGCTTCCCCCGGGGCGATGGCAGGCCCTGTTCCGGGCCGTGCAAGTCCTGCTCCATCAGGGGGTGATTGTTCCGGTCCCCTCTGCGGAACGTTTCCGCGGTTCCAATCTTTTTGTAGTTCTGAAAAAAGATGGGGTCAGGCCTGTCTTGGACCTGAAGGCCCTCAACTTCTTTGTGAGGGCGCGGAAGTTCAGAATGGAATCTGTCCGCTCTGTGGTGGCGGCGCTTCGTCAGGGAGATTTCTTGGCTTCCCTGGACATCAAGGACGCGTATTTACACGTGCCCATATGCGCGTACCACCATCGCTTCCTGCGCTTTGCGGTGGGGGATCTCCACTACCAGTTTGTGGCCCTTCCGTTCGGTCTGGCCTCAGCCCCACAGATTTTCACCAAGCTTCTAGCCCCAGTACTGGCTCTGCTGCGGCAGAGGGGCATAGCAGTAGTGGCGCATCTCGATGACCTCCTCCTGCGGGCGGAGTCGACCTCAGCCCTGTCGGACAGTGTGGACATCACCCTCAGTTTCCTGCAGGACTTCGGCTGGGTGATCAACCTTCCGAAGTCGGTACTGACTCCGTCGCGCCGGTTGGAATACCTGGGCTTGGTCCTGGACATGGAGCGGGTGAAGGTGTTTCTCCCCGCCACCAAGGTCTTGACGCTCCAAGTTGCGGTGCGGGCCCTGCTGTCCCAGCGGTGGTTCTCTCTCAGATTTTGCATGTGGGTGTTGGGGCTGATGGTCTCCTCCTTCGAGGCGGTGCCTTATGCCCAGAGTCACACCCGGCCCCTGCAGCGGGCAATCCTGCTGCGGTGGGACAAGTCTCCGCTATCCCTGGATTGGATGATCAGTTTGGAACACTGGACTCGAGGCTCCCTCACCTGGTGGCTGCCGGCCTCGGCCTTGGAGTTGGGGAAGTCGTTTCTTCCCATGGACTGGACAGTGATCACGACAGATGCCAGCCTATACGGCCGGGGAGGCTGTCGACCCAGGGCCGCTGGTCTCCGGAAGAGTCCCGTCTCCCGATCAATGTGCTAGAACTGCGAGCAATCAGGCTTTGCCTCTCCCACTGGTCGGGGAGGTTGCACGGGCGTCCTGTTCGGGTCCAGTCAGACAACGCCACGGCTGTGGCTTACGTGACCCATCAGGGCGGAACGAGAAGCGTGGCAGCGGCGTCAGAAGTTGCCCACATTCTGCGGTGGGCAGAGCTTCACGTGCCAGGCAATCTCCGCCATTTACATCCCGGGCGTCAAGAATTGGCAGGCGGACTACCTCAGTCGCCAGAGACTGGATCTGGGAGAGTGGTCCCTGCATCCGGAGGTTTTCCGCCAGATTTGTCACAGGGGGGCACGTCAGACGTGGATCTCTTGGCGTCCATGCTCAATCGGAAGGTGCAGGCCTGCATGAGCAGAGCAAGGGATCCACTGGCAGATGCGGCGGATGCCCTCGTGGCTCAGTGGTTTCTGTACCGACTGCTCTATGCCTTCCCTCCACTTTTGTTACTCCTGCGCCTGCTGCGCAGGATCGAGGTAGAGGGGATTCCAACCATACAGGTAGCGCCAGATTGGCCTCAGCGCCGGATTGGCCTCAGCGTCCTTGTTACGCCGATGTGGTGCGGATGGTGGTCGACGTTCCCTGGCGGCTCCCGCTTCACGAGGACCTACTCTCACAGGGACGCATCTTGCACCCTGCTTTACCCTCGCTGGCTTTAACGACCTGGCTATTGAGTCCCAGGTGTTAAAAGATAGGGGACTCTCTGAGTCTGTCATTCCCACTATGCTCAAGGCGCATAAGGCCACTTTGCGTAAGATCTATCACCGCACCTGGAAGGCTTACATTGCCTGGTGCGAGGCGGGGGCTTGGAACCCCCGTTCTTGGTGCCTCGGGTGCTGGTCTTTCTTCAGCAAGGCCTAGATCACAAGTTGGTATTGAGCACGCTTAAGGGCAGGTTTCTGCCCTGGTGATTTTTTTTCACCGTCCCTTGGCGACGCATTCCCTGATCCGTACCTTTGTCCAGGGGGTTATTCATGTCTCCCCCTAGGTACGGTCGCCTTTGGCGCCTTGGGACCTTAATCTGGTCCTTTCTGTGCTCCAGAAGCTGCCTTTCGAAAATATCAGGGAAATTTCCCTGCAACTGCTCTCGCAGAAAGTGGCCTTTCTGGTGGCGATAACATCCGTTAGGCGGGTGTCTGAGCTGGCGGCTCTGTCCTGTAGGTCCCTGTACCTGGTCCTACATAGGGACAAGGTGGTTTTGCACCCCTCTCCCTCCTTCTTACCGAAGGTGGTCTCTTCGTTTCACATTAATGAGGACATTGTCCTTCCTTCGCTGTGTCCGCGCCCGTCTCATCCTAAGGAAGTTGCCTTGCATTCCCTGGATGTGGTTAGGGCTCTGCAGGTTTATCTGGCAGCCACGGCCTCGTTTCCGAGGTCCAATGCGCTTTTTGTCACGGTGGATGGCGCGCGCAAGGGGATGGAGGGGTTATGCCGAGTGAGAACTGCCCCCTGGGAGGGGCTATATCTGCTTTTAGCTGAACTACGTTCTGCCTAGTCCACTCCTAGTAAAAGATGCATAAACCCCACATTTCAAGAATAGAGGCTGCGTCCGTCAATGAACTCAGAGAAAAGGATTTTACGGTAAGTCAAAAAATCCTATTTTTATATCCACTGCAGGTAAGTTACCAGTTATGTTTTTAAGTAAGAAAATAACCTCTTTTTAACAATGTATCATTTTGTTGATTCTGTTCCTTTACAGTCCCTTGAAATTTTCCACATTTTGTCATGTTACAACCAAAAACGTAAATGTATTTTATTGGGACTTTATGTGATGTTCCAAAATTTTATACCAATAAATATCTGAAAAGTGTGGCATGCATTTGTATTCAGCCCCTTTTAGCCCTCGCTAACCGATTTCAAAGCTGCATTTCAGTCAGACTTCGGGGGTGACTTGAAAGACATCTGTGCAGGTTCATGCACAGATGTCTATTAAAATCACCGCCGAAGTCGCTAAAAGTAGTGCAGGAACTACTTTTGGAAGTAGGTGCGGTGCTGCAAAGTCAGCATCGCAACGATTGGGGCGCCCCTTTTGCCGGCAATAGGCTCTGATTTGACATGCAACTTGACCTGTCAAATTGCGGCGATGGGAACAGGGGCTTACTCTAATACCCCTAACTAAAATCTAGTGGAACCAATTGCCCACAGAAGTCACCTAATTAGTAAATAGAGTCCACCTGTGTGTAATTTAATCTCAGTATAAATACAGCTGTTCTGTGAAGCCCTCAGAGGTTTGTTAGAGAACCTTAGTGAACAAACGGCATCACGAAGGCCAAGGAACACACCAGACAGGTCAGGGATAAAGTTGTAGAGGAGATTAAAGCAGGGTTAAGTTATATATAAAAAAAAAAATATCCCAAGCTTTTTCACATCTCACAGAGCACTCTTCAATCCATCATCCAAAAATGGAAAGAGTATGGCACAACTGCAAACCTACCAAGACATGGCCGTTCACCTAAACCAGTGTTTATCAATTCCAGTCCTCAAGGCACACCAACAGGTCATGTTTTCAGGATTTCCCTCAGATGAAAGGCTGTGGTAATTAACAAGGCAGTGAAACTGATCAAATTGTCTGTGCAAAATAATGGAGAGCCTGAAAACATGACCTGTTGCACCTTGAGGACTGAAGTTGTGAAACACTGCCCGGGCAAGGAGAGCATTAATCAGAGAAGCAGCCAAGAGGCCCATGGTAACTCTGGAGGAGCTGCAGAGATCCACAGGACAACAATTAAGCCCCATACACACCATTAGAATTTCTGTAGACTTTGGTCTTCAGATTTACCAAAATCCATATAATATGAGGTCAAACCTTAGAACTTTCAATTTGTATGCAGTCAGGAAGGCCCTTGCACTACATGGTTTTGGTAAATCTGAAGACCAAAATCTGCAGAAAATCTAATAGTGTGTATGGGGTCTTAGTCGTACACCCAACAAATCTGGGCTTTATGGAAGAGTGGCAAGAAGAAAGCCATTGTTCAAAGAAAGTCATAAGAAATCCTGTTTGTAGTTTGTGAGAAGCCATGTCGCGGACACAGCAAACGTGAAAGAAGGTGCTCTGGTCAGATGAGACCAAAATTTAACTTTTTGGCCTAAAAGCAAAATGCTGTGTAAGGCAGAAAGCTAACACTGCACATCACCCTGAGCACACTATCCCCACTGTGAAACATGGTGGTGGCAGCAGCATCATATTGTGGGGATGGTTTTCTTTAGCAGGCACAGGAAAGATGGTCAGAGTTGATGGGAAGGTAGATGGAGCCAAATACAGGGCAATCTTAGAAGAAAACCTGTTTGAGTCTGCAAAAGACTTGAGACTGGGGCGGAAGTTCACCTTCCAGCAGGACAACGACCCTAAATATACAGCCAGAGCTACAATGGAATGGTTTAGATCAAAGCTTATTCATGTGTTAGAATGACCCTGTCAAAGTCCAGACCTAAATCCAATTGAGGATCTGTGGCAAGACTTGAAAATTGCTGTTCATAGACACTCTCCATCCAATGTGGCAGAGCTTGAGCTATTTTGCAAAGAAGAATGGGCAAACATGTCACTCTCTAGATGTGCAAAGCTGGTAGAGACTTCCCCAAAAAGACTTGCAGCTGCAATTGCAATGAAAGGCGGTTCTACAAAGCAATGACTCGGGTTGGGGGGGGGGGGGGGGCGGGCCGGTGGAAAGCCATTTATCATTTTCCTTCCACTTCGCAATTATGTGCCAATTTGTGTTGGTTAATCACAGGGGTCTCCAAACTGCGGCCCGTGGACCGGATGTGGCTCTTTGCTTGCCCTTTTAATTTGCCCTTGGGTCACTATTCCTTCCACTCACACCAAAGATGGAGCACCATTCCTCCTACTGACACCGATGATATTTTTTTTTCTCCTACTGACCACCAAGCCTATGGCATTATTTACTCCCATATATTCTGGGGCATTTTATACTCCCACTGGCCACAGTCCTGCCCCCCTAAAGTTTGAAGGATAGTAAACTGGCCCTTTGTTTCGAAAGTTTGCAGACCCCTGGTCTATTACATAAGATCCCAATAAAATACATTTACGTTTTTGGTTGTAACATGACAAATTGTGGAAAATTTCAAGGGGTATGAATACTTTTTCAAGGCATTGTATATACTATAAAATCTATACATTTGAGATTGAATGCATAAATGCCAGTTACTTTTGCATTACATGGAAATCTTTCATAAATGGTGCAGTAGTGGTAATAAAAGCTTTGCCTCCTTCCAGCTCTGACATCTATGTGTGTGACATGTTTCTTGTGGGAAGATGTACAGATTGTAAGGTTTTTTTGCTTTGGCTTGTGAAAGATATGTTCTGATAGATCAACTGAATTCTTCTTCATGTTATTCTTCCAAGACTTACAGCTGAAAATGAACATTGTGAATATTAAGATACTAACTACAATATAGGTTTTGCATTCAGTAATAAACTATGCCCTGCAAATTGCATTGGTTTAACGGTTTCTGATATAATCTTATAATTCTTAAAGTAGAACTAAAGTTTTATTAATGCCTACCTATTTGAATTCCAAAAAAATACCTTACAGCGAAGCCCCCCTGTAATTCAAGGATTAAATGCTCATTAACTCTAAGACCCCCTTTCATACGGGCGTTCCGATCAGGTCAGCCTGTCAGCCCTATAGATCGGCAGATGTCAGCGGTGACATGTCTGCTGATATCTGCCGCTATCCAATCCGATCCTGTCCACAAAATCCAGATGGATAGAGACCCTATTTTCCATTCGTCTGGTGGATGGGATTGGATGAAAATGGGCAGGCAGTCAGTTTTTATCAGATTCCCCCCCCCCATAGAGGACAGCGGGGTTTTGACAGGTCTGTCTCTGCACAGTGAGTGGAGATGGGTCTGTCATCTGCCTGCTCAGCGGAGATCAACGGATCGATCCCCCACTAAGCAAAACTGAGTCTGTCGGGCAGAAAGCCTGTGCGAAAGGGGCCTTAGGGGTGAGGATTAGGGCGTAATATCTTACTCCTCACTTGGGCAGGCTCCTTCCATCTGTGTCACTGGTCCCCTGAAGCCTCATCTATAAGTCACTCTGTGCTGTGGTCACAGTACCATTGTACATGTGTGTTTGGTCCTCAAGTCGGGCGAAGCGTAAGGTAAGTATTGCAAATTCTTATTCCTCATCCCCTAGAGTTAATGAGCAATTAACCATTGTAGTGTTTTATAATTCCCAAAGCTGGGTTTTAACCTTCCCACTCAGCACTGGTCACTTGATTGGGAGCCAGTCCTCATTTACACTGCTGCTGGTAAATGGACATTTAGAGGCATTTGGGTTTTTTTTCAGCTGCCCCTGAACTCTCCTCTCCATCTTATCAGTACATTTACACAGGGTCGTTTAAGGTTGTTTCCAGGCAGCTGAATTTAGAGGCTTTTTTTGGAACGCAAATAAATGGGTTCAGACGCAAGTTCAGAGGCATTTGAAACGCCAAACTGCTTGTAAATACGGTAACTCATGTCTAGGAGCGTTTCGTTTACAGGCGTTTTCATTAAAATAAAAACAATATATATATAATTTATATTTATATTTTCAACAACGCTCCTATATGTGAACACAGCTAAACGCAGCATGCAAAACAAACGTTTTAGACGCCGGTTTCTAGCTGTCAAGATAAAACGTTCAGGGGAGGTGGACACAGCGTCCTGTCTAAATGGAGCCTAATACGGACAAAGAACTGTCTTTAACTGCTCTGCTGCCCATGAATGCATGTGTGGGCAATAAAGCCCACACTTTGCTGTCACACATATGCATTATGTGGGTGTCAGGATACTAAAGAAAATTTTTGTTTTTTTTGTAAAGCGCAGGATCATGTTTTGGTTCTGTTAAAAAAAAAAAAAAATCCACCATCCTTTGTCATGTTTTCTCCATGTAGTATTCACCTTTAGTATGGGATAATATAGCTGCTTATAATCCAAATCAGATGTGTGCAGTAAAGGATGGCATAACTGCAGCTGATCTAAGTGTTGTCACCATACAAAAGGAAGCTTGACTCCCTAGATACATTTTGCTGGTGTGATTACTAGGTTTGATTTCTTTTTAAGGAAGGAAGTATAAAGAAAATAATTGTGAGTGCTATATGAGTTGGAAGTACACCTGTAATCTCTTTGTTAGCCATCGTTACCGTTTTAATAACGCTTGAGCACAACCCCATGTGCTCGCAACTAAGTGCCTCGGAGATGCCTGAGAGTGGCGATTTTCGAGGGCAACCTCTCCAGCTAATGTGGGGCTGGGGGCTGTATGCCTTCTGCCTCCCTTCCTTCAAATAATAATGCAAACCTTTTTCTATTTGTTGGTATATGAGCACTTTGTATTGTGTAAATGATATATTACCCAAATATCTATGTTGTTTTTCTACCCTTTGTGAACTTTTAACAAAAAAATTGGTTCACACTAGTGTGATTTCTTATGCGACTTGAGTCGCACAGAAGCGTATGAGAATGTAAATCAGATTGTTTTCTTTTTTTTTTTTTTTTTTTTTTTACTTTTTAAAAGGCAATAATTGATTTTTTTTTTTTTTTTTTTTTTTTTTTTTTTTAATCAGATTGTTTTCAATAGTGCCTGTTCACATCAATGCGTCTTCCCACGGAGTGATTTTGGAAAAGGTTCCTACACTATGGTGTGGTTCCCGCGTGATTTTGGCCCCATAGATATCAGTCGAATTACACAGAAATTGTATGTACATGTCAATCGGATGTGATTTGGAAACCGATTTTCCATTTTTTTTTTTAACCCTCGCCTCTACTTTTAAGCCAATGTTTGGTCCCTAAGCCTAGGTTCACACTGATGCGGTGCCAGTTTTTGCAGTGCGATTTGAAGGAGCCACTGCAGTGCGAATTGATGCAATAATAATGCATTTTTCATGCAATTTACATACACGGTGATCTCTCTCTCTCTCTCTCTCTCTCTCTCTCTCTCTCTCTCTCGAAGAAGAAGAAAGCAAAGACTTGCACAAATGTACTATAACCGTGTAGCTTAAGGACAGATGGGCGTTTTGCATGCAGTTACCATTCAGGTCTATGGAGCTAAAAATCGCACCGGACACTTTTAGGTACACCTGTTCAGTTGCTTGGTAACACAAATTGCTAATCAGCCAGTAACATGGCAGCAACCGAATGCACTTAGGCATCTAGACGTGGTAATGATGACTTGCTGAAGTTCAAACCGTGCATCAAAATGGGGAAGAAAGGGGATTTAAGTGACTTTGAACGTGGCATGGTTGTTGGTGCCAGACGGCCTGAGTATTTCAAAAACTGCTGATCTACTGCAATTTTCACACACAACCATCTCTGGTATTTACAGAG
This sequence comes from Glandirana rugosa, assembly GCA_018402905.1. NCBI lineage: Eukaryota > Metazoa > Chordata > Amphibia > Anura > Ranidae > Glandirana > Glandirana rugosa. Next base: position 955,408 of record BLSH010284136.1, read on the forward strand.
AATCGTCTGAAAAAGTGAAAATATCCAGTGAGAGGCAGTTGTGTGGACGAAAATGCCTTGTCGATATCGGAGGTCAGAGGGGAATGGGCAGGGTGGTTCGAGGTGATAAAAAGGCAACCGTAATGCAAATAACCACTCTTTACAACCAAGGTATGCAGAATACCATCTCTGAACGCACAACACATCAAACCTTGAAGCAGATGCACTACAGCAGCAGAAGACTACACCTGGTGCCATTCCTGTCAGCTAAGAATAGGAAACAGAGGCTACAATTCACACAGGCACACCAAAACTGGACAATAAAAGTTGTTCCAGAATTTCTTTTCAGCGACGTGTTCTGTGATTTTTGTTTGCATGATTTTGCAGTGTGACAGTCGTGGCAAAACCGCGCTGCGATTGGGGAGCCATTAAAGAGTAATAGCATTGCAAGCGCATTCCGCGTTTTTCTGCAATTTGGAATCGCGGGCAAAATCATGGCGATTTCCACCTGCAATTCCAAACGCCTAGGTATGAATGGAGCCCGACAGACACAGATACTAAATAAACTGTGTGTGTGTGTTTTTTTTTTTTTTTTAATCCTGCCTAAAACACTCTGACTTTGACCTTTTGACCCAAACCTTGACCTAGATCAAACCCTGGTCTACTATTTTTTGTACAACGCCATTCAAGAGGAGAAAATACAAGGGGCAGTCTGTAGAGCAACTGATCACTGTGATAGCCAATTACAGGCTATCACAATGACCATGTGATCAATAGCTGATCCTCCTAGCACCCGATTGTCAGTATGAGACACAGAGCTACTGGTGACAGCTCAGTCTCTGTGCTGGGAGCACGCAATGCAGCACACTCCTAGAACACACACAGGTACACACACATTCAGCAGCTCCACAGAAAAAGACCCATTACAATGAATCTGCATATATGCGTTTGGCGGGAAGTGAATAATTTAAATTTAAGCTGGCTGGAGGATTTGTCCAGTTAGTTCAGATTCCTTAAAGTGGAAGTCCATGCTAAAACTAAAATCCCTGTATCTATGGACACCAACATTCTAACGCTAACCTATCTAGCCCTCTAGAGAAAAAAATGAGTATACATATCTTTTTCAGAAGGCGATCCGACCCGATCTCCAGTGGCGGAAGCTCTGCAGAGGACACAGCTGACAACGGCTGTGAAGTGAATGGGAAGTGCCATCACCCATAGAGGTACTCTGGGGCTTCCGTTGTCGGCCGTGTCCTCTGCACCCACATCCACAGAGAAGCTACAGCTGACAGCTCAGCGTGGGATTTGGTCAGAGCGGCTGCAGAAAAGGTATGTGTATGTACTCATTTTTTCTCCACAGGGCTAGATAGGTTAGTGTTCGAATGTTGGTGTCTATAGATACAGGGATATTGGCTTTAGCATGGACTTCCATCTTAAAGTGACTCTGTTGCAAAATGTAATAATGCTAAAAGGTTGCTGTGTAGAGATCATATACATTCCTGTCCTGCTGCCCACACTGTCAATCTTACCTGGAGAATCCTCTTCATTTGACACACTTCCGGAACTGTCAGATGCATTGACCTAGGGGCCTGCAGAAAGAACCACAGTATACATCAAGGTAGTATAAGAGTGTTCCTTTTTTTTTTTTTTTTTTTTTTTATACCAAAAGTTTTATATCAACAGGGACAAAAAAAAAAAAAAAAAAAAAACCAAAGAAAGAACTTGCTGCCTTGCAGGGCACCATAGCATCAAGCATATACAGCAGCTCTAACAAGTGCAGGCCACGTTTCCTATCAAATTCACATAGAACATAGGGTGCAGTGCCAATGGCATGTGCAGACCACTACATAGACCAGCCGCTGCCATGGCAGGGACAGTAAAATAAGTAGAACTGTTCTAAGAGGCAAGAAAGGGGTACACTACTTCTATTCAGTTAGCCCAGATCTTTCCAAATGAATGGGAGGCATTTTGTAGTGTAGAAATGTGCTTTTCAAACAGATTTCAGAAATCCATTCGCTCACCGTAGGAGGGTTTGCAGGTAACCATGTGAGAGGCAATTAATTTACCTGCAATGAAAAGCGACCTCAGAAAGGCTAATAAAGTGTTTTTTCTTTTTAACTGTTTTGTCATTTTTGCCATATATACTTCTTCTTTTTTTTTTTTTTTTTGTTTAATATGTAGTTTTATAAGCTTTGTGCTATTTTTTGTTCTAGATTCATTGTCTGAAAAGGATCTCCAGAAGACCCTTCAGGCTTTGGAACCTCAGATCTCCTTCCTGGAGGATTTAACCAAAATGGGTGGTGCGATGAGATCAGTTCTTACACAGGTTCTCACCAACCAACAATATTACAAAGAACTTTGCTCTGGTAAGCTTGAGAACATTTTTTGTTTTATATATATAAATTAAGTACCCTAATTTAACTTGTATCTGCTTCTTGTAATCTCCTATACAGCAGTTTGCAGATTAGGAAAAGGGGTGGGGGCCAGAAGCCAGCTGCCAGTTAGGTGTGCTGCATGTAAATGTACTGACATGGGACATGCTGATAGGAGGCAAAAGCAGAGAGTTTGCCCCATGTGGCTGCTGCACTCTTTAACTGTCCATTAATCCATTAGGAGGTGAAAAGTTGATCCTACTGTGCTCCTTAAGTGGCTGTAAATTTCAGAGATGAAATCTGAACAAAGCATATCCCTTTATAGCCTGGGTCAGCAACCCGTCGATCACAATCTACCAGTTGACCGCTGATAGGTGACTGGTGGATCGCGATCTTGTCCCTGCCTTGCTGATCTGCAACTGGCAGAGAGGAGGAAGGAAGCGGTAAACTGCTGGGAACCTGTCAAAAGCCAGCAAAGGTATTTCCTGCCCCCACAGCACGCCCTTTGCTTACGTGTGGCTATGGGGCGGGGAAAGCCTCTGCTGCCTATACAATGGGCTGGTTCGGGCTGCAGAGAGGAAAAACATTGCCACCTAAGCAGCGGGCGGATTCATGATGCGGGGCGGAGAAAGCCTTTGCCGCCTATGACAATGGGCGGATTCAGGCTGCGGGCGGGGAAAGCCTTTGCCGCCTATGACAGCGGGTAGGTTCAGGCTGCGGCTGGGGAAAGCCTTTGCCATCTGACAGTGGGCGGGTTCAGGCTGCAAAGAGGGGAAAACTTCTGCCGCCTATGATAGCGGGTGAATTCAAGCTCTTGTCTGAAGGCACCCTAGCTCCTCCCTGGAGTTTATTATGCTGATCTCCTCCGGCCCTCCTCTTCAGTCCATGCAAGGCACTTCTGGATGATGACATGTGGGATGGACGAGAGAGGAGGGCTGGCTGGGGTCAGCACTAGAAGAGTTAGATCTGCCACAATGGCTTGTACTGCTGAACATGAGGTAACATTTGTGCCCGCCTGATGCCCCAGTGGAGTGCCCCCCGCGAGCCCCCCCCCCCGTGAGGTGACCCCGTAGTCCGCCCGTGT
>BLSH010284136.1:985746-1008271 GCA_018402905.1 Glandirana rugosa
GCTCCTGTGAAACTGTTTCCTCCTTGAGGGATTCTGGGATAGCCACCACATGTTCTTTAACAAACACTTGTCAGGTCGCAGTCAACAATCCACGTCCTGTTTACCACCGATAGGGTCTTAGGGAGTTCCTCCTTTGTCAAAGTGTCCTCGAGAGCTGATGGCAGTGCCTCCACTCTCACATTTCTAAACTGGCTCTGGATGGCATGTCTCAATTGTAAATAACGGAAAAAATATTTGTTTGGAAGGTCATGTCTAGCCTTCAGTTGGTCAAAAGTCAACAGTTCACCGTACATTGTTACATCGCCTAGTGTTTTGATCCCCCTAATCGCCCACGTCATTGGGTCCTGGAATGAAAGGAGGTGTGGAAGATTTGGGTTAAGCCAGAGTGGGGCCAAGGGGGATATCCCTGTATATGATGGGCATGCCAACTTCAGTGCCTCTCCCCAAGCTCTGATTGTTGCCTTCATAGATCCCGTGAGGGGAAGTGACGATCTAGTCCCCCTGTATATTGCGAGTCTTAAGGACTCATATGAGCCGAGATGGGCCGCTTCCAGAACCGTGGCTGCATCATCACAATTCACACCCAGCCATCTGTGAACGAACACCATCTGCCCCGCCAGATAATATTTTTTAAAATCCGGGAACGCAAGACCCCCCTGTCCCTGAGGTTCCTGCAAGGCCCTGATACTCACTCTCGGTGCCTTGGGTGTCCATAGGAAGGTTCCCAGGATTCCCTCTAACTGTTTAAAATACGACTGTGGGACCCATGTTGGAACATGTCTTAGGAAATATAGTACGACTGGGAGGATTTTCATTTTTATCAAGGTTATTCTCCCCAACAGAGACAAGGGGGTCTCTGCCAGGCAGCAGTCTTTTGTTTAACTAGGGGGATCACTGGCAGGAGGTTAAGGCTGTAATACTCTTTCACATCCGCTGTGACCCTTACCCCCAGGTACGTGATAGAGGAGACCCACTTTAACGGCAAGTTGGGGTCTGCTCTCTCCCTTGCCCCCTCATCTATGGGCAGAATGGAAGATTTGGTCCAGTTAATTTTAAGGCCGGAGTATTGCGTAAACTCGTTTAATATACTAAGTGCACTGCACAGGGAGTCAACCGGATCCCCCAGGAACAGCAGCAGGTCATCTGCATATAATGCTAAACACTCCCTTATGGTCCCAACTTTAATGGCCTGGATATCTGGGGATGCCCTGAGTGCTATCGCTGTTGGCTCCATTACTAATGCGAACAGGAAGGGGGACAGGGGGCAGCCCTGTCTGGTCCCTCTCCCTATGTCAAAGAAAGGGGAGACTGCATTTCCCAGCCTAATTGCTGTTCTAGGGGCACTATAAAGCATAGTCACCCATTTCCTGAACACTGAACCAAAGCCCATGCGTTCCAGGACCTTGCCCATATAGCCCCAATCCACCGAATCGAAGGCCTTCTCAATATCGATGGAGACCACGATTCTAGTTGGCGGATCCGGAGGAGGAAGCTGGAGGTGAGTGAACAATCTGCGTAAGTTCGTGTCTGTGGACTTACCTGGGATAAACCCCGTCTGATCTAAACTGACCAGGGAGGATATAGTTCCTGCCAGCCTAACAGACAAGACCTTAGTCAGGATCTTTAGATCCGTGTTCAGGAGGGCAATTGGACGATATGATGAGCAGTCCAACGGGTCCTTTCCAGGTTTCAATAGTAATACCATATATGCCTCCATCATGGAGAGGGGGAGGTTACCATCTTCAAAACATTGGTCAAAAAGCCATTTTATTCTAGGGGCCACCTGCTCTATATGCAATTTGTAGGAATCAATAGGGAGACCGTCGGATCCCGGAGCTTTATTGGGAGGGAAGGAGTAGATGGCTGTCTCTATTTCTTTAAGTGTCAGTGGGGCATCCATGGCCTCCCTTTCGTCCACCGTAAGTTGAGGGATGTTTAAGCTATCCAGCCTGGATTCTAAAACCGCTACGTCATGTGGTGGGATGGGGGCATAAAGGCATCCAAAGAATTCAGAGAAAACTTTCTTAATACCCGCTGGGTTGGTAATTAGCTCTCCCATCCCATTCTTTATGACCGGGATGCTGAGGGTGGCGTGAGTATCCGCGACCAGCCTGGCAAGAAGCTTGCCATTCTTGTCGCCCTCCATAAATAAAGAGTGAGCCCTGCCTTTCAATTCTACTTGCGCCATATCTGATAAATGCAGCGATAGCTTCCTTTTTGCTTCCTGCAGGGCCGTGTATGATTCTGAATTAGGGTCAGCTGCGTACTTCCTAGCCTTTCTTTCCTCTCTCTCCTTTAATAGTTGGAGTTCGCTCCCCTGTTCTCTCCTCGCCTCTTTAATGGCAGATATACACTCGCCCCTTACCACTGCCTTAAAGGCGTCCCATAGTGTGCCTGAGGAGGCCGAATCCTCGTTGGACTCCCAATATGCTGAGACTGCCTTTTGTAGGCGAGTTTGGACTGTCTCATTTTGAATCCATTCTGATGAGATCTTCCAACCACTCCTCCCTCCCCTCCCTACTGATAAGGTGAGCAAGGCTGGGGAATGGTCGGATACTCCTCCCGCTAAATATTCTACATCTTGGACCCATGGCATCATATCCTCGCTACCCAAGACCAGGTCTATTCTGGCTGAGGAACGATGAGACACTGATAAGTGGGAATAACCCCTCTCCCTGGGATGCTTCCACCGCCACAGCTCTGTTAGTTTTGTCACCGAAAGCCATGACTCCAGTTCCCCCGAACCCTCCCTGTTTGGGTTGGAAGAGTCCAACGCGTCTAAAGTCGCGTTGAAGTCTCACAACCCAAGGCCAATGAGCAAAGGGTGTCAGCTTAACCTGCATATCATATAACATTTGTATTTTAAATGGCGGAGGCACATAAACATTGATCAGAACCATCCTTTTATAGCAAATATCTAGTTCCACTGCTACATACCTCCCTTCAGGGTCAGACAAGACTTGATGTATGGTGCAGGGGACCGCCTTGCTAATCATGATTGATACACCCCGTGAGAACCTGGAGTAGGTGGCGTGAAAGGCCCGCTGAATCCACGGTCTGCGCAAGGCTAGTACCCTACCACCATCCATATGCGTCTCCTGCAACATAATAACATGAGGTTTAATGTGTTTCAGATATTGAAAAACCGCTGCTCGTTTATATTTGTCATTAAGTCCTCTGACATTCCAGGATAGAACCTTAATAGAGCTAGCCATTAGGGAGGGCTGAAACAGATATGTCCACCGGGTGACCCAATGGCAACAGTAAGTTTTGGTAGTCCCAAAAGAGTTTCCAAAGCATACAGTGACATGCCTCAGAGACAAACAAATATGGGGGGTAGAATGCTGAGCTCAAAGTGTACTTCCCTGCCGTTATATCAGAACCAAAACCAAAAAACAGAACCAAAAAAAATAGAACCCGATATTCGGCTTTATCCCTTCCAACTGAAAAACCAAAACTCGGTGCGTAGAGTGGTCCGAATGACCCACTAGTCTGTCTTGTGGAGAAACACATCTCTGATGTCCTCCGTAACTCCTATCCAGGATGTAGGGTGAAACAAAGAAATAAAAAGAATAAGGTGGAAAAGGTATGTTAAACCGGAGCTCAGCAACAGACAAAATAAAATAAAGCTGAGCAGCAACTTGGAGGTATATTGATGAGGCTTGGGGAACATATAGCATCGGGGCTCCCTCTGGTGGTCTTTCCTCTCAATCACACTACATGCTCCACAGGTGTCCTATGCAATCCATTGCGGATCAAAATGAGAAAACTGAACGAGAAGAAGAGCCCCTGCAATATAACAAGGTCCCAGGGTATATCCTGTCTTTCAGGGGTATCCGTACCTTTGGGCACAACAGGTGCCAACACACCGGGGTCTTTCCCCTGCCCATCATAAAAAAAAAAAAAAAAAAAAAAACCCCGGCCTTTAGAGTCATGGCAGTCCATCTAGCCAGTCACATACTTCTTGCGGATGATCAAAAAATTTTACAGTACCTTTGAATTGCACTCGAAGTCTGCTCGGGTAGAGCATACTATATTTCATTTCTCTTTCCCGAAGACGTCTCCTCACATCAGTAAACGAACGCCTCTTCCTTTGCGTTTCTGCAGAGAAATCTGGAAAGAGCATTACTTGTGCATTCTCATATTTTAGGGCCTGGATTTTCCTGGATTCCGTCAGAATCATATCCCTGTCCCTATAATTAAGAAACCTGACCAGGAAAGGTCGCGGATAAGCTCCCGGAGGTCTGGCTCCCGTGGGGACCCGATGCGCCCTCTCTACTACATATGTGGGAGGCAGGTTTTCCAGAGATAACAGCTGCTTAAAGAGGCTCTCAGCAAACTCCACCGGCCTGGTCCCCTCGGTACCTTCTGGTAGGCCCACGACCCTGATATTATTTCTTCTTTGGCGGTCTTCCGCGTCATCGGCTCGCCGTTGCAGTGACTGCACCAGACCCTGGAGCTCTGATATGTGAGTATTATGCGTGTGCGAGGCATCTTCCACCCCAGAGATTCTATCTCCTGCCTCAGTAAGCCTTCCCTGCACCTTGTCTATCTCATGCCTGATGAGGGTGCATTCGGCCGCCAGGTGGTCTATTCTTACCATCACCGCTGCTTTACTCGCATCTATGGCTTCCAGGATCGGACGTGTGATAGCCTCATGTGTTGATTCCTGGTCTGATAGCCCTGGCGGATGAGCTGACGGTGAGGCCGGATCGAGCGAAGTCCGCGGGGCGTCCTCTCTCTGAGCCTCCATCCCCGCCACATGTGCGTAGCTCTTCTTGTGCTTCTTTTCCGGCAAGATGGCGGAGGCGGGGCCTTGCTTCGGGCCCGGCGTAGAGCGGGTCTGTCTCTGCTCTAGAGGGACCGTTTTCCCCTGTTTCGCCACTGCCATTCTGGCTAGCAGGTCACAGCGAACCTATGCCACCTCTATTCCAGTCTTTGTCAGCCCTTATACCCTTTTTAGGTCGGATTTGTTCAGGATGCGTACGGAGCTCTGAGAAGAACGATGCTGCTCTCTTCACATCCGGTCACGCCCCCCCTTATGGCATTCTTGATCTCATGGATCATGAGTGTGTCTCCCATGGTGTCTGTCATGCTCTGGAGAAGTTGTGCATTTAGAGGGGCAATGAGAGAAACTGTTGGATTGCGCTCTTCTGACATCAGCATGGTTGCATCCTTCATTGTTAATGCACTCACAGCGTCCTCTGCATTTGACACATCTGTTTCATTGAGAGTGCAGAGATCGGACTCTCCTTTTCTTACTTCTGGAGAGAGCAAGGTAGCACAGACTGCAGGCTGTTGTTCTAAGAACCTCTCGACCATGTCATATGCGCTGTTCCATCTTGTTGACACATCAGTTATCAGCTTATGATTCTTCAGGCCAAGACATTTCTGTTTCTCTTTTAGACAGTGGCTTGCTATGGTGCGGTGGTGGAAGAATGTGGATATCCGTCGCACTCTGCCAAGAAGCCTGGATAGCGTGGCCACTTTCAGTGCCTTCTGGGACGCAAGGTTTAGTGTATGGGCGAAGCATTTTACATGAGGGAATTTTCCAACTTGAGCTGCAACTATCATGTTCGATGCGTTGTCGGTCACAAGCACTACAGATTTATCGGACAGCTGCCATTCTTCCACGACATGAGAAAGTAGCTCCGCCAGATGAGCACCTGTGTGAGACTCATAAATGGCTCTCGTTTGCAGTACATGCGACAAGATCTGCCAGTCCTTACTAACGTAATGTGCTGTTATTGTGACATAAGACTCTGTCGTGACTGAAGTCCAGGAATCACACGTTATTGCGACTCGATATGCTTGGCTCATTGACGCAATTACCTGAGCTTTGGTTTCATGGTAGAGTGCAGGTATATCGTTTTCTGTAAAGTGACTACGTGACGGGATCTTGTAACGCGGCTCTATCGTCTTCAACAGGTAGCGAAACCCTGTGTTGTCCACAACAGAGTAAGGCCGTAGGTCCTTAACTATGAAAGCTGCCACAGCTTTTGTTATCCTCTTCCCTCTTTCAGAGCTGGGTGGCAAAGTCGGCAGTATTTCATCAATTCTCGGCTGAGCTGCGTCTATTTCCTTGGCACTGGGGGGTGGTGGCAGTGGCACTGGTGGTGGCGACAGGCGTTAGCATCTCAGAGTGAAAACGGCTGACGTGGTTTCTCAAGTTAGTAGTATTCCCTAGATATTTAATTTTTGTGTGACAGTTTTTACACACAGCATGTGTCTTGTCCAATACGTGCTTCCCTGGTTGTTCATAAAAGCCAAAATGCTAGGTGCATTTTTTATCTCTCGTTTTCGGTCTCCTTCTGACATTTTACTTTAGCATGCCATGCAATTGTGTACGGATTATGGACTCTGTCAGTATAAAAAAAAAAGAATTAAGTCACTGTGTCAAGTCAACTGTCAACTCATGTCATGTGACCATAAAAGCAAAGTTTGCTATACATTCAAGTTAAATAAAAAATACACAACACTACTTGGCTGCTGCTTTTCTTATGAAGGCAACAATCAGTAATGGCTCAGTCTCTCTATGAGGGGAACTGGGGGAATAGGGCTGCCTGTCACCTATGATGCAGGTGGAATTGGGATGGGTTTGGTTTATTTTAACTTAGATTATAATATGGACTGCCAATGCCATGGTATTTATTTAAACCTCTGTGGACTACTTTTTTATTATAGAGCAGCACAAGTTAAGTTATTAATTATGTTAGGTGAGGTACAGGTATGAGGTGCGGCAAAAACACAGCCCTACATTAAATATATAGTGTAAGTGTACTAGTATTTTTAGTAGTATTAATTAACTCATTAGGATTGTATGAGAGAGGTACCTGTCTGATGATGAATGGTGCACTGGTGGTCTGGTCTGTGGTGGTCCCATGCAGCAGCCTGTGAGGTGAGGCAGAGGTGAGGATGGAGGGACAAGCGACGCTGGCAGCCTGAGGCCTCAGGCCTGGATCCCCTTGGGTCAGTCTTCTTCAGGCAGCAAAGCAAACTGGAGGACAAGCGCTGGCTTGGTTCGGGTCTGCTCTGACACTCAGCGTGAGGAGGACTCTGGAGTATCTCTGCTGGGCCTGGGGACACTCACTGGCTGCACGTGTCTCAGACTCTCAGTCTCCCCTCCTGCGTGTTCCATCTCGGCTCCAGTCCACGCTGCAATGCCGCCGCCGCTGTGGATGACGTCAGAAGAGTCGCGGCTCCTTTCGGCTGTTTCCGGCGAGACGCGGCGAGCGCGGATGAGGTCATCACGTGTGAATCGATTATGGATGGTCGCTGCATCGATGCCGCATCGCAGGCTGTCGAATCGCGATCCATCGATGCATAGATTAAACTCCGCAGCCCTACCGTTTACTATGCTTCAGTTATGAATGATCATGAGTGATTGGCACCGATCACTCACTGTGTTCATTCAGAAAAAGAAGGGGCTGTTAAATGACATTAGTGGACCTCTTCCCCTGCGCTCCATCCTGAAGCATCCCCCAAAGCAGCTGGTGGGAGAGAAGAAGAGGGAAGTTGGCAGTACGGGTGTTGGGTGGAATTCAACTAATATCTGGGGGGAGGGCACAGCTCATCTCAGCACCCCCTAAATCCAGCCATGTAGCATGGCCTTCTGCCCTGAGGCAGCTGTGAGGAGTTTGTGTATGCTTGGTACTAAAAGAATCACATTTTTTGTGGATGGTCTACGTCATCCACTTCAGCTCTCACAACTGTACACCCTCTTTGGACCAGAGTGATTATCACATTTTTGCTATGGGCCTGTGTTTTTGGCAGTAACTTTGTCATTATCTAAAGAAGTACGGCATACTTAAAACAACAAACCTTCATACTATCCTCCATGCTGTAGCATCAGTGTCCAAATTGTTGGGATGCTTCCAGAGGCTGGGACAGCTCTTCCCCTTTAGCTGATGGCAGGGAATGGCTGCTATAAGCGGGCTCTCTTTCATAGAAAATTGAAAGTAATTGTACGCCTGTGATCCAAGGGAGAATTCTAGCAAAAAAGCAAGGCCATACTACTCTGTTAAGTTATCTATTTGAGTAACTGATCAGTAGAAGGTTGCAAATGACTTAGAGAGCATAGGATTTGGCTTGGTACTGTACGTTTGCTTTGCGCTTTGATAGTTGTACATTATAGTTAATTTTTTGTAGTAATTTTATGTAAAGGAATTTGCATTTTTTGGATATTGTTCGTTCGTTCGTTCATAGTGGGTAAAATAAGTATTGACCAAGTCACCATTTTTCTAGGTAAATCTATTTCTAAAGGTGCTATTGACATGAAATTTTCACCACATATTGGTAACCACTCATGCAATCCATACATACAAAGAAAAGGACAGGGTATGTTATACACATCCTGTGTACTTTAATGACGTTTCTGGAGTGTATAACCACTTACTGACCAGGCCTTTTTCTGACATATGTTGTTTATAAGTAAAAATCAGTATTTGTTGCTAGAAAATTACTTAGAGCCCCCAAACATAATAAATATATATATATATATATATATATATATATATAATATAATAATATTTTTTTAGACCCTAGAGAATAATGGTCGTTATGGAAAAAATACACTTCAATGAGTTAAAAAAAAAACAAAGCACAATATATACCTCCGTTTTTTTGTAAAATATGAAATATAATATGCCAAGTAAATAGATAGCTAACCTGTCGAGAGCCGATAATGTGACTGGACCTTTGAGCCCTCAGCATAGACATCTTTCTTTTCACAGAGTACTTAGACTGGGGATGGGAGCATGTGTAAGTATAGTCGGGATGTGACTAGACTTCCACTTAAACACTTTCAGCAGCTGATTGATTTAATTATTTATGGAGTATGTGACTTCTTATTCTTTGCTTATGTTCTAGTCTAAGCTGGTGCTATGACCTCTGCCTCTTCTGAGTGGCTCCTTTCTCTTGCAGCATCCTATGGAATCAACCTTGCATGCAGGGACTAGAGCTGTTTGCCTACACTGTGTGCTTCAATAGAGACGCACAGCTCCACAGGATAGAATGGCAAGGTACTCCCCTGCTCGACCTTCACCCCCCCCCCTTCTTCAGGCTAACAGACTAGCTTGATAGTGTATTGTCTACTGTTTAACTCTTTCAAGTGAAGACTAGAAGATCAGGTAGACAGCCCTGAGAGATTAGGAGCCAGCAGTGCGGCTGCTGGCTCCTTAACAACAGATAATGCAGCAGGGATGACTCATCTTTGTTAGGAAGCTGGCAGGTTCTGCCTTCTTTACAATCGCTGAGTTATATCTGCTGTTGACAGCAGGAATGAGTCGAGTCACTGGTTGTTAGTATGCTGGTGTGCACTGTAAAGCGGATCAAAAAAGAACGCAGATGTGATTTTCATGCATACCCTTTTCAAAGTCTGATCATATTGCAATGCATGTATGTGAATGAGCTTCATAGATTTGCCAAATTCCTAGGACCTCCTGCTGAAAAACAGAGCATACCATCCGAACCCCATCTGGTTCAAGTTAGCAGCGTGGAGATTGAAAGGGGGTCTCTGAGGAATCTAGAGCTGTCAGAAAATGTGGTGGGGACACTGTTACAGGCCAGAAAGAACTCAACCAACATTGCTTACCTTAGAGTGTGGAAAGCTTTTTTTACAGATGGCGTCAGCAAAGAAATGGAATCCCTTGTCTCCATGGATATCAAATGTTTTAGACTTTATTCAGGCTGGTCTGGAAAGCAGTTTAGCGTATAATTTGCTAAGCGTACAGGTATCGGCAATTTCGGCAATGTTGGATCACAGATGGGCATTTAATCCATTAATCATCCATTTCCTGAAGGCAGCAATGAAAATTCAGCCCCTGATGAAGTCATACTTTCCAAAGTGGGACCTGACATTAGTTTTGAAAGCCCTGATGGTTCCGCCATTTGATCCAGTCTCTTTGTGTTCCCTGTTTCACTTGACCTTAAGAAGCTTTTTGACGATTATTGCCTCTGCCAGAAGGCTCTTGGAGCTTTATGCCTTTTCCATGCAGGAACCTTACTGTTTAGTTCTACCAGGCAAGATAGTTCTCAGGCCACTTCCAAATTTTTTTACCAAAGGTTTCTACCACCTTCCATATGAATTGGGAGTCTATTCTTCCGGCATTCCCAGAAGATGGGGCAGACGACGAGTGGAAGAAACTAGATTGGGTCAAGTCCCTTACGACTTGCATAGAGCGAACTTGAGAGTTTTGAAAACAGGAAAATGTTTTCATCTTGCCAAAAGGTCCGAAAAAATGATGTGCCATTCCACCCAGAATTTTGTCAGCCTGGATTATAAAAACATTTCAGATTGCATACAAGTTACAAGGACTTCCTCCTCCTATGTAGTTGAAAGCACACTCGAGCAGGGTCATGGCGGCTTCGTGGGCAACATATGCAAAAGTTTTGGTGGAGGTTGTATGCAGAGCAGCGAGCTGGAGTGTGGCCAACACATTTATTTGTCACTATAGAGTGGATGTCTCCCTTCCGCCTTCACAGGGGTTTGGGTCTTGAGTCATTTCAGCGGCTGTTGGTCATTACATTTCTAGAATTGCAGCAGATATGTGGAGTAGCCTTTTATTTTTGAATCCCTCCCTTTTTGCACTGGCATTGCAGGTTACGTCCCATTGTAAGCTGACATGAGGTTCCAGGAATACAGAAAATTGTTGCCCATACAACATACAGCGTAATTTTCTTTTTCCTGGAACCTCCTCATGTCAGCCATGGATTTCCCACCCTCAAAATGGCTATTGCAAGGTTTTACATTCAGAACACTAGCTAAGGGGAGATGGGGTGTCCTTTTATAGGCTAGTCAAAAGGTTGTCCTGGAGGGGTCAGAGGGGGCGGAGCTGACACATTGTAGGCTGACATGAGGAGCATCCTATAAAGGAAAATTACGGTAAGTATGGGCAACAATTTCCCGTAATATATATATATATTTTTCCTCCACTTTAATTCAAAGCTGGTGTGTGTATGTGTATATGTGTGTATGTATATGTGTGTATATATATATATATATATATATATATATATATATATATATTACACATACAGTTGTGTTCAAAATAATAGCAGTCAGACATCACTAACCTGATCAATCACTGTTTTTGGTAGAGATTATATTTCTACATGGCAGATAATTTACTAGCAGGTGTAGTAGAGTAATAGAAATCCAACAGACCCAATAGTAATGATTGATTCATGCTGCTGATTCTGAGTAATTGAATTACTAATTGAAAAGGGCATGTTCAAAATATTAGCAGTGTGGAGTTCAATTAGTGAGGTCATTCATTCTTTGAAAAACAGGTGGAAATTATTGCCCTTATTTAACCGCTTCCACACCGCGAGCAGTATATTTACTGTGGATGCTTCCCGCGAATCAGCGTAAATGGGCGGCGATTCGCGCAGGCGCAGCTAGGGGGCGAGCACGCGCTGCCGGCGGCGCGCTCTCGTGCCCGACACATTCCGGAGGAGTGTGCCTGCGGCTCGGGCGGACCCGATGTCCGCTGGCGAGCTGCGATGAGCTGCCAGAGCCAAAGAGCGGGGAACCGCCAATGTAAACACGGCGGTTCCCCGCTCTGTCAATTGGGACATAAAAGATCTACTGATCCCTGTCACTGGGATCAGTTAGATCTCTTATGCCTATGGTAGCCCAGCCCCCCCACAGTTAGAACACACCTAGGGAACACAGTTAACCCCTAGATCGCCCCCTGCAGGTTAACCCCTTCACTGCCAATGACATTTATACAGTAATCAATGGACATTTAAATTTCTGATTGCTGCATAAATGTCATTGGTCTCAAAAAAGTGTCAAAAATGTCCGACATGTCCGCCCCAATATCACAGTACCGTTAAAAACCCCAGAAATTAATTCTCGTCATCTGTAAACGCGGCAACTTTTGAGCAAACCAATCAATAAACGCTGATTGTGGTTTTTTTTTTTGCCAAAAATATGAGGAAGAATATAAATCGGTCAAAACCGATGAAAAAATGTTTTTTTATATATTTTTTTTTTGTATTTGAATTTTAGAAAAAAGTAAATATTTTTTTTTTTTTTTGCAAAATTGTTGCTCATTCTTTGTTTATAGCGGCGATCAGAAATGACGCAGCGGTGATCAAATACCACCAAAAGAAAGCTCTATTTATGGGAAAAAAGGACGCAAATTTTGTTTGGGTACAACGTCGTACGATCGCGCAATTGTCCGTTAAAGCGACGCAGTGCCGAATCGCAAAAAGTGCTCTGGTCCTAACCTGGGAAATCCTTCCGGGGCTGAAGTGGTTAAGCAAGGAAAGCAGCAAATGTACATGCTGGTCACAGTGCATTTCTCTCTGAAATTCTGAGGAAAATGGGTCGTTCCAGACATTGTTCAGAAGAAGAGTGTACCTTGATTAAAAAGTTGATTGGAGAGGGGAAAACGTATAAAGAAGTGCAGAAAATGATAGGCTTCTCAGCTAAAATGATCGCAAATGCTTTAAAATGGCAACCAAAACCTGAAAGACGTGGAAGAAAGCGAAAAACTACCATTCGAATGGATAGAAGAATAGCCAAAATGGCAAGAACTCAGCCAACAATCAGCTCCAGGAAGATCAAATAAGGTCTAAAGTTACCTGTGAGCATTGTTACAATGAGAAGACGCCTATGTGAAGCCAAGCTATCTGCAAGAAGCCCCCGCAAAGTCCCACTGTTGAAAAAAAGACGTGCTGAAGAGGTTACAATTTGCCAAATAGCACATTGACTGGCCTAAAGAAAAATGGCGCAACATTTTGTGGACTGATGAAAGTAAGATTGTTCTTTTTGGGTCTAGTGGCCGGAGACAGTTTGTCAGACGACCCCCAAACACTGAATTCAAGCCACAGTACACTGTGAAGACAGTGAAGCAGTGTGGCGCAAGCATCATGATATGGGGAAGTTTCTCATACTACGGTGTTGGGCCTATTTATCGCATACCAGGGATCATGGATCAGTTTGAATACATCAGAATACTTTAAGAGGTCATGCTGCCTTATGCTGAAGAGGAAATGACCTTAAAATGGGTGTTCCAACAAGACAACGACCCCAAACACACAAGTAAACGTGCAACATCTTGGTTCCAGACCAACAGGATTGACGTTATGGAGTGGCCAGCCCAATCCCCGGATCTTAATCTAATAGAAAACTTGTGGGGTGATATCAAAAATGCAGTTTCTGAGGCAAAACCAAGAAATAGATAACTGTGGAATGTAGTTCAATCATCCTGGGCTGGAATACCTGTTCACAGGCGCCAGAAGTTGGTTGACTCCATGCAACACAGATGTACAGCAGTTCTCAGAAACAGTGGTTATACAACTAAATATTAGTTAAGTGATTCAGAGGAAAGCTAAATCTTCAAACATTTTTCAGTTTATATAGTGAATGTTTGAGTTTGTAAAGAAGAATACAAACACTGCTAATTTTTTGAACAGTCTAATATTCACTTTTCTTCAATTTTTTTTTTTAGAGGAACAACACAAATTTGATATATTTTTCTTCATGTTTTGATTTGGAATAGAATGTGTAGTGTTCCCAATGCATTTGTGTGTATGGAAATAAAAGCTATTAGAAGGATTTTGAGCTTTATTCCCCTATTTAAACACACTGCTATTATTTTGAACACAACTGTATATTATAGTATTAAAGTAACGGTAGGTTGTATATACAGTATCTCACAAAAGGGGTGTACTCACTTTTGTTGCTAGCAGTTTAGACATTAATGGCTGTGTATTGAGTTATTTTGAGGGGACAGCAAATTTACACTGTTATACAAGCTGTACATTCACTACATTACATTGTAGCAAAGTGTCATTTCTTCAGTGTTGTCACATGAAAAGATAGAATAAAATATTTACAAAAGTGTGAGGGGTGTACTCACTTTTGTGAGATACTGTATATTGTATAAGCTTCATGCTTCTCAGTATGCAGACAGTCTGTTCTGCTGAGTCACATTGACTTTTCTGGCTTGGATATTTCAGGAGTGTGAAGTAGTCATGTTTGTTGCTGTCACCTGGTAAGCAACAGACAACCTTGTGCTTGGGATTCTGCAAATACCTATTCAGTACAAACAATTTATTCTACATTTTTACTGAGAAATTAGCTTGTAAGCAGCAGTCAGGGGACATTTTCTCTGGTCAGATTAGAATCCCTGTGTGATTATATATTTTTTTCAGAGAGCTAGTATTGAAGTGAAACTGCTATGTGTGTGTTTTTTTAACAAATAAGAATGTTGTATTTTTAGCCTATAAACCCTTTTGAGTTATCTTTGTGATATTTTTCAGAAAGTAAGTTTTGCTTTGCTTTCTTTTATGGTGCATTTTAAAAGTATATCTATACATCTAAACTTTTCTCTTTCGTTCATTGACAGACACAGTGCTTCTTTACCATAGGGTTATACTGCCCCCTATAGAAGTAGGACACTAGGCAGAAAAATGACTTTGCTACGCCTATTGGCAGTCCTAGGTGGTATTATGGCTAGTCAGGAGTAAGGACCTAGTTCCTTTGCTGGGATCTCTAGTCCTGGGAATTTTTTTCTATTTTTCTTTTTTCCTGGATTTTTTTTCCAGTGAGATTTACAATTGGGTGACTGGTTAGTCACTAAGTATCCAGTGGTCTCCCCAGTCTGGCTAGCAAGCGCCTGCAGACCGCAGCTACGCGTTCACGACATAGCCCTACTGAACGGGGGTTGGCTCTGCGAGTTAAACGTTTTGCGAGGTCACATACGACCGGGTTTAGGCCTGCGTCGCAGCATTCCTCATGGCCGACAGCTCCCCTCTTTGGTGGTGAGGAGGATTTACCCGCATGCTTTCACTGGATTGGTGAGTAGGGGGCCCCTTCCTTTCCTTCCCCTGACAGGGTGTGGGGTGCGGGTACTCCCTGGGGTGGTCAGTCGCACCAGGGGTTCACCTCCTCCTCCAGGAGCCTCGATGTGCGTCCACTGTGCGGGGCCTCAGCCAGTGCTCCCTGTGAGGGGCCTCACTGGTGTCCCCTGTGCAGGACCTCGATAGGCATCCCCTTGCGGGGCCCTCAGCTAGTGCTCCCTGTGCGGGGCCTCAGCTAGTGCTCCCTGTGTGGGGCCTCGATAGGCGTCCCCTGTGCGGGGCCTCGGTGGGCGTCCCCTGTGCGGGGCCTCGGTGGGCGTCCCCTGTGCGGGGCCTCGATGGGCGTCCCCTGTGCGGGGCCTCGCTGGGCGCCCCCCCTGTGCGGGGCCTTGGCCTGCGCCCCCGGTGCGGAACCTTGGGCAATCTGGCTCTGTCGCCACAGTCATAGCCCACCTTACGGGTTGGTGGCCACGCTCCCTGTCCGGTCAGGTAGTGAGGATGTTACCTCCACAGCTGAAGTGGTATACGAGAAGGCTCTGGTTGTCGCACTTATTACATCTGTGCGGGAAACTTTAAATGGGGGGGGATGCAGCTGTGGCTGCGGTGGAGGGCTGGTTCCATTTGGCACCCATGAGCCGTCTGGTATGGCGAAAGCATTCCCTTCTCCCTCCTGGCAAAATTTGCCCATGAAGAATGGGAGTGTCCACAGCACCCCCTTTGTGCTTCCAAAGAAGCTTGTGCTGAGGTACCCCTTGGGGGGTCCCTCTTAAGAAGTGGGACTGTTCCACCAGTGGTGGATCCCCCTGTCTCTTAACGGCACAAGACAACCATGATTCCGGTAGAGGAATCTCAGGCTTTTACAGATCCGGCTGACATACCTGGAGGGGGAGCAGAATCCCCCTGCCTTTGCTGAATTGGCGGACCTTTTGATCTAGGGACCGTGGTTGGTCTGCTATGCCTCTTGGCCGCAGTTCCCCTGGTTACTGAGCTCTCTGTTTCCGGAGTGGTGCTTAGACCTGTATTGTGGCCTAAGTGTTGGTCTGTGGACTAGGTTTTTAAAGGCCATTGTCGCTTCAGGGCTACCCTGGATGACATCATTGCGTGTCTCACGAGGGGGGGGGGAAATACATCTCTTCCACAGTCTGAAAAAGAAAAGGCGCCTCGTTGCAGACATGGTCTTCCTTTAGCGGCACACAGTTTTTTCATTCTTCAGGGTCCACTGACGGGTTCGAAACCTTTCAAACCCTCCTCGGGAGGTTCCGGATGGACCTGGTCAGGCAAGCCGAGAGTGGGATTTTCTAACCCGCGGACAAGGCCTCTTCAGCATGTGCGCCCCCACCCATGTCTGGAGTGGGAGGGACGTCTTGATCTTGTCCAGCTACAAGATAGTGTTATGGCCTTGTTCCCCAAATGGGGTTTTTCCTTCCATTATGCGTCTGTCACCGGACCGTTTGCAGTTCTCCTCATGGGGCTGTACAAGCCCTGTTAATTCAGGGTGTGCTTGTCCCAGTTCCTGTTGGAACGGTTTTCAGGGGTTTTATTCAATCTTGTTTCATGGTCCAATAGATGGAGGGCATGGTGCGTTGAATTCTGGACCTCAAGGCTCTGACCTGCTTTTGTGGGTACAGTAGTTCAGAATGGAGTCCATCCACGCGGTGATAGCGTCCCTTAGTAATGAGGACTTTATGCCTTTTATTCGACATCACGAAAGCCTGCTTACACATTCTACTATGTGCCTGACCTCAGCATTCCCTCCGTTTTGCTGTGGGAGAAGAGCATTACCAGGTTGTGGTGTTGCCCCTTTGGTCTCGCCGTCCCTCCTCTGGTTATGTCAGCGGGGGGTTGCGGTCCTGGGCTACCTGGATGATCTTCTGCAAGCAGAGTCCTCGACTGCCCCGTGGGGTGACGTAGCTTATATTCATACCTTGACAGAATCCAGTTGGCTTCTATGCTACCTGGAGTCCGCTCTGGCTCTTTCCTCAACACTGGGTTATCTGGACCTGACCCGGGCTCCATTTCTGGCCAGAGTGTTTCTGTATCTGCACAAACTCCAGGAGTTGTTTGCCTCATTTCATCTACTGTTGTCCGGCAAGTGGGCCTCCCTGCAGAACTGCATGCGGTTGTTGGGCCTGATGGTATCTACCTTCGAGGCGTTTTCCATTTGCACAGTTCCATGCAAGCTCCCTGCAAGGGAGATCCTGGCATAATGGGACAAGTGCCCGAGCTCTCTGGATGATCGGATCGGCTGGGCCATAAAGCCAGGGGTTTCGTGGTCTGGTGGCTTCGCTTTTCGGTTCTTTGACAGAGCAAATCCTTTTTCCCCTTGTATGGACGTGATCACCAGTGGGGAATTGTCCTGGGACTGAGCTCTGTTTGCACAGGGTTGCTGGACGCTGGAGACATCCAGACTACTGATTAAATATCCTTGACCTTCAAGCGATCAGACTTTGGATCGTGAACAGATCGACTTCGGGGGTTCCCGGTGCAAATCCAGTCGGCAAAAGCTATGGAGGTAGCCTTTGTCAATCACGAGGGCAGAACAAATGGAGTGTTGGCAGCCTGGCAGTAGCCAGAGTTCTCTGGTGGGCAGAACGTGTCGTTCCGGACCTCTCCAACGTACGTTTCTCGGGATTGGAATACTGGCAGGCGGATGCCTCAGGGGGCTAGTGTGGGTCCTTCACTGGTCCGTGTTTCATTGGATATGTGTCTCCGATTTGGGCGTTTTGTGCGTCCCGGCTCAACCAATCCTCTGGTGGCCGTGGGGCCGATATCGTTTGATCTAGGCCTTTCCTCTTCCCCAGCTTCGGCTGTGGCCTTTGTGCAGGATCATGGACGCAGGGATTTCGGTCACTCTGTTTGTTCCGGATTGGTACTGTCGGTCTGGGCAAGCCGACCTGGTACGCCTGGTTGTCGATGTTCCTTGGTGACTCCCCTTGAGGGAGAATCTACGGTCCCTAGGGCCATTCTTCCATCCTGCTTTACAGTCGCTGTTGTGTGTTTTTTTTTTTTTTTTTACGACCTGGCTGTGATGAGCCAGGTGCTGCAGTTCCGACACTGCTGAAGACCAAGGAGTCTCCCTCTAGGGAAAGCTACCACCGGATGTGACACTTTCGTCTTTTTTTGAATAAGGACACTGTGTTACCCTCTCTGTGTCCTTGGTCAACATATCCTAAGGAATTTGCCTTCCTTGTCCTGGATGTGGTTTGGGGGATTTGCTTTATTTGGCAGCCACTGAGTCTTGTCTTAGGTCAGACTCATGGTTTTTGATTGCGGACGGACCAAGAATGGGGCTGTCTGCTTCGTTTGTGACCATTTCTGGATGGCTCAGACAGATGCTGACCTATTCTGTCTACACTCGGGCGCTTAGTGTTTCTTGGGTCTTCTGTCATCAGGCGTCAGTTGCGCAATTTGGCAAGGTGGCCACTTGGTCTTCGGTGTACACTTTCACAACATTCTACGAAGTGGATGCGCTGGCATCTGCGGATGCTGCTTTTGGTTTTGCAAACTGCGGTTTGGAGGGTCTATCACCTCTTGAGGGCGTATTGTTCAGGTTGTTCTCCAGTTGTCTGGTTGTGCTCCAGTTGTTCTGTGTTGAGCTTCTGTTACCTGGTTGGCTCTTGTGTTAGCCTTGGGATTTTCATTCTCCCACCCCTCATGTTTGGCACTGCTTTGGGACGTCACTATGGTAAAGAAGCGCTGTGTCTGTCAATGAACGAAAGAGAAAATGGGATTTTTGACTTACCATAAAATCCATTTCTCTGAGTTCATTGACAGACACGGCACCCACCCCTCTAAGGAGTCTTTAATACTTCTGACTCTGCTTGTTACTAAACTGAAGGCCTGTTGCAGAGGTGGGGTGTGTATACCACCTAGGACTGCCCATAACCACTTCCCCACTGCCTGCCGTGTATTCACGGCGGCAGTGTGGATGCTGTGCGTGAATTGCCGTAAAAAGACGGCGATCTGCGAACGGCCGCTAGGGGGCGCGCGCGCACCTGCCCGCGGCTCGGGCGGACCCGATGTCTGCCGGCGAGCCGCGATGATCGGCCACAGGCAAAGAACGGGGAACCGCCGATGTAAACACGGCGGTTCCCCCATTCTGACAGTGCAGGCATGGGAGCTCTACTGATCCCTGTCACTGGGATCAGTTAGATCTCTCATGCCCATGGTAGCCCAACCCCCCACAGTAAGAACACACCCAGTGAACACAGTTAACCCCTAGATCTCCCCCTGCAGGTTAACCCCTTCACTGCCAATGACATTTATACAGTAATCAGTGGACATTTAAATTTCTGATCGCTGAATAGATGTCATTGGTCCCAAAAAAGTGTCAAAAATGTCCGACATGTCCGCTGCAATATCGCAGTACCGCTAAAAATCGCGGATCGCTGCCATTACTAGTTAAAATAAAATAAAAACCCCAGAAATGAATTCTTATTATCCGTAAACGCGGCCACTTTTGCGCAAACCAATCAATAAATGCCGATTGCGATTTTTTTTTTTTATCACAAATATGAGGAAGGAAATAACCGGTGAAAAAAAAATTTTTTTTTTTCTGTGGATTTGAATTTTAGCAAAAAGTAAGAAATTTTGGGGTTTTTTTGCAAAATGGTCGCTCTTCTTTTGTTTATAGCGGCGATCAGAAATGACGCAGAGGGGATCAAATACCACCAAAAGAAAGCTCTATTTGTGGGAAAAAAAGGACGCAAATTTTGTTTGGGTAGAACGTCGCACGACCGCACAATTGTCAGTTAAAGCAACGCAGCGCCGAATCGCAAAAAGTGCTCTGGTCCTAAACTGGGAAATCCTTCCGGAGGTGAAGTGGATAAGCATGGCCAAGTCTTTTTTTTCTGCCTACTGTCCTTCCTCTTGTAGGGGGTGGTATAACCCTATGGTAAAGAAGCGCTGTGTCTGTCAATGAACTCCAAGAAATGGATTTTATGGTAAGTGAAAAATCCCATTATTTGTTCTGAGTGGAGTAGGGGATGGTTACAATGCCTGCCGGGTTTTTGGTTTGTCATCTCTCATTGGTCATATCCCGTGTATCATATTCTGTAAAGATAAAAAAGAAATCTCTCCAAAGTGAGGATAAATGACCTTACAGACAGGTGTCCTATTGAAAGACTTCCCTCTATTTTTAGTTCTGGTGACTGGGACCACCAGGACGGATAAAAAGGATGATACATCCAAGGGGAGGGAGCACAGACAGTGATAAAAACCTGAGAGGGGTTCTAACCTCTAATATATTATTGACTTTACAGTAGAGAGAAATGTTGCTGACTGCTGAAAATAAAGCTAGTTACAAGATTACTAACCTACAAGTAGATTGAATTATATAAAACGACCAAACAGGATTCACAGCCTCTGCGAGTAATAGAGCTTCTTTCAAATCTATGCATACGAACAATTATTTGTTTTTTCTTTTAAACTCTGCTGTGTGATCAGCAGTTTTTGTACCAGTGCATAATGTTATGTGGCTAATGAAGCTGAATTTAAAGTGTTACTAAACCCACAACCGTAAAATCAGTCTGTATATTCAGTAAAGCATGCTTGTTATACTCGCTGTATTAATCCAGCACATTGTGTAAAGAGGCTGTTTGATCTTGTCTTTTCTTATCCTCCACTAATTCCACATTCCCCAATCCATCTCTCGATAGTAATAGAGCCTTGGGGGGCACTCTGCACATGCTCAGTTTGGTATGAATTGCTTGAGTATTTTTTTTTTTTTTTTGGGAGGGTGCATGTGATCGGCACAGGGCAATCAGCACTGTCCAGACAGAGGGTCAGGAGTCATGCAGCCTTATAGAATAGTCAGGGGAGAATAAAAATTCCTCCTACAAGCTTTAACCAGTGCTCGATAGGACACTGATAAAAGTCACAAGACTGCTATATACTGCTTATGAGAAAAGATATTTAGCAGTTTATATTTACTAAAATAATTGCATTTTCATGCTCGGTCTACTGTGGGAGACCAGATATAGTGAATGCAGGGTCCTGGGTTTAGTAACACTTTAAACAAAGGTAAAATCAGTTAGTTTATTCATATATAAAATGATGCCCATACAATGCTCATTACTACATTTTAGGCATAGGGTGTTTAGACTTTACAGTTTTAACCTTGTTGCTAATGCTTGTAATACCCTTAAAGGCCCTTCCAAGTAATAAACCTATTATACGAAGTATATGTAAAACAAACTTTTTATGACACTTAGTCTATGTGAGTGGTTCATCAGCGTAGCACAAATTATATGCATATCTGTGAAACGTTAATGATTTGACTTGAATTGATTTTCATAATGAAGTCTTCTAACGCTGCACTGTGAGAGCCCTATTTTTACTTCCTTGCATGCTTGTGATGATCCTGAGCGTCCTTTTAATCTTCAAGGCAAGGAGACACTAGAAGGGCTATTGTGTGGGAAGTGTGTGTGGATCAGGCTGCAGTGTACTCAATGCATCCATCCTATCATTCCCTTTTAATACAGTTGTGCTCATAAGTTTTTGAATTTATGATTTCTTGCCCATTTTTCAGAGAATATGAATAACACAAAAACTTTTCTTTCACTCATGGTTAGTGTTTAGCTGAAGCCATTTATTATCAATCAACTGTGTTTACTCTTTTTAAATCATAATGACAACAGAAACTACCCAAATGACCCTGATCAAAAGTTTACATACCCCAGTTCTTAATACCGTGTATTGCCCCCTTTAACATCAATGACAGCTTGAAGTCTTTTGTGGTATTTGTGGATGAGGCTCTTTATCTTCTCGGATGGTAAAGCTCCCCATTCCTCTTGGCAAAAAGCCTCCAGTTCCTGGAAATTCTTGGGCTGTCTTGCATGAACTGCACGTTTGAGATCTCCCCAGAGTGGCTCAATGATATTGAAGATAGGAGACTGCGATGGGCACTCCAGAACCTTCACTTTATTCTGCTGTAGCCAATGACAGGTCGACTTGGCCTTGTGGTTTGGATCATTGTCATGTTGGATTGTCCAAGTACGCCCCATGCGCAGCTTCCTGGCTGATGAATACAAATGTTCCTCCAGTATTTTTTCATAAAATACTGCATTCAAAAGAAAGCTCTATTTGTGGTAAAAAAAAAGATTTTGTTTGGGTACAATGCCGCACGCCCGCGCAATTGTCAGTTAAAGCTACGCAGTGCTGAATCGCAAAAAGTGCTCTGGTCCTAAAGTGGGAAATCCTTCCAGGGCTGAAGTGGTTAAAGCTGAAATACTCCTCTTGAGGACTCATGCACACTGGACATTATAAAAACGACAGTAGTGTAAGCTGTAGCTGTAAAATGAGTTTTTCTGCGTTTTTCTAACTTTTTTTTAGCTGTAGCTTTTTTTTTTTTTTTTTTTTTTTTTTTTTTTTTTATAGCAAATCTAATACTCCCACAAAAGCTTATGGCTCAAAAATGCTGATAAACGCTGAATAGCCACGTTCTTCAGCTTTTATCAGAGTTAGGCATTTTTACAGCTGAAGAAAACCCACTAGTCCTGTTTTTTTTCCAGCCAGAAAATGCCCCTGCCAAGAAAAACCTGATAACAGCCTATGTGTGCATAGACATAGGATAACCTGCTGGGGAGTTTACTGGCTGCAGAAAAAAAAGGCCTAAAGCCAAAAACAGCAGCTGTAAAAATGTCCAGTGTGCATGAGGCCATCCTTCATAGGCATAAAAAATATGCCTATGAAGGATGGCCTCATGCACACT
>BLSH010284136.1:1008281-1022148 GCA_018402905.1 Glandirana rugosa
TTTTTTTTTTTTTTTTTTTTTTTTTTTTTTTCGATGTCGATTTTTTTTCAATCTTTTTGCGTCTTTTTGAGTAAAATGTCGATGTCGAATGTGATGACAGCAAAAATATTACAGGTCACACGTACTCAGGAGTTCTCCTCATAAAGTCGAAATTGGTGAAGTCGGGACCTTCCTAAAGGGTGAAATCCTGGTCTCGTGAAAAACGCTAAGTCGTGACGCATCGAAATTGACTGTTAACGCGCCCGCACGCCGTAACATGGGTTTGTTTTAGAAAAAAAAATGGTGTTTATCTCGAAAGAAAACTTACGTCATAAAATACTTTTTTATGACCTCCTTGTAAACATAAGTAGTCGGTCCTTCGACGCGTACCCCGCATGAACCTGTTAGGTTGTACTGTTACTAGGTTTGGTGTTCTTTTTTTTTTTTTTTTTTTTTTTTTTTTTTTATATAGCAAATCTAATACTCCCACAAAAGCTTATGGCTCAAAAATGCTGATAAACGCTGAATAGCCACGTTCTTCAGCTTTTATCAGAGTTAGGCATTTTTACAGCTGAAGAAAACCCACTAGTCCTGTTTTTTTTCCAGCCAGAAAATGCCCCTGCCAAGAAAAACCTGATAACAGCCTATGTGTGCATAGACATAGGATAACCTGCTGGGGAGTTTACTGGCTGCAGAAAAAAAAGGCCTAAAGCCAAAAACAGCAGCTGTAAAAATGTCCAGTGTGCATGAGGCCATCCTTCATAGGCATAAAAAATATGCCTATGAAGGATGGCCTCATGCACACTGGACAATTTTACAGCTGCTGTTTTTGGCTTTAGACCTTTTATATACAGTAGGTTTCCATACTGTTCCTTATTGGCTTTACTTGCAGCTAAGTAAGAGCTTCCCAGAAATATATATTGCTACACTAAAAACCTCTATATGTCTCCTTCAGCGGCCTGTACCAGCAAACATGACCAGTTAGGGTAGCAGTTTTGTAGTTTGAGTATAAGCCACCCTGATAACGTACTTCAGGCTGTGAGAGCAAAGAATTGAGCTGTGAAAATTTGTCGCTGTCAAATTATATCCATTGTTTTATTTCCTCTGTCCCTGAAGAAGAGTTCCATGTAGCGGTAAACCATTGTAAATGACATATAGCCTAAACCTATCATGTAGTGTTTAGATTGGCGTGACTCGATGCATGACAAATACAAGAATGCACCTCCATATATGCCTTTTATGCCCAGCAGTTAAATAGGGTTATGATTTTGCCAGATGGTGGAAACATACAGTGTTGTGCAAAAGTTTTAGACAGAAATGCTGTAAAGTAAGAATGCTTTTAAATACATATATTGTAATTGTTTATTAATTTACAAAATGCAGCGAGTAAGTGAACAGAAGAAAAATCTAAATCAAATGTAGTATTTGGTTAGACTACCCTTTTGGCCTCAAACCGCCATCAATTCTTACACTTGCATACTCTGTACACTTGCACAAAGTCAAGGATTTTGTAGGATTAAAGTCAGGTGTATGATTAACCAATTATACCAAGCAGGTGCCAATGATTATCACTTTCATATGTAGGTTGAAACACCGTCATTAACTGAAACAGAAACCGCTTTTTAGGAGGCCTAAAACTGGGTGAGCAACAGCCAAACTCTGCTACTAAGGCTGGCTATACATGTTAGTTTTTCTGTCCAATTTTCTTTAGATTTACCTTTAACTATGTAGTACAATGGCCTGCCGAATTGGATAAAATTGAAAGTGTTGTTTAGTTTTGACCTCATATTATATGGTTTATGGTAAATCTAAAGAAAATTGGACAGAAAATCGAACATGTATTGCCAGCCTAAGGCTGCATTCACACCTGAGCGTTTTGTAGCTTGAAGCCATTTTTCAG
Organism: Glandirana rugosa; assembly: GCA_018402905.1. Lineage (NCBI taxonomy): Eukaryota > Metazoa > Chordata > Amphibia > Anura > Ranidae > Glandirana > Glandirana rugosa. The sequence continues at coordinate 1,010,161 of BLSH010284136.1, forward strand.
CTTTTTACATTGGTGGCCCTTTGACCTGTGCAAATCGTGGTAAAAATCACTGCAAAATCACAGTAAAAAACGCCAGACTTTCTGCTTGAAAACGATATGCTTGGGTGTGAATGCAGCCTAAGGTGAGGTTGTGGAAGATGCTTTCATGACACATGTCATACACCATGGCAAGACTGAGCACAGCAACTAGACATACACTGCATCAGCAAGGTCTCTTCCAGGCAAAGATTTGAAAGCAGACTGGGGTGTCAAGATGTGCTGTTTAATCTCTTTTGAAGAAGCAAAAAAGAAACCATAGACACAGTAGTTGGTCGAGAAAACCTAATGCCACAGATAAGACTCGTGCTTCCCTTTGACATGGGCAGATGTCCAGAAGTTGCTATCCGCACAAAACTGGCAGAAACCAGTGGGACCCAGGTACACCCATCTACTGTCTGGAGAAATCTGATCAGAAGCGGTCTCCATGAAAGAATTGCAACCAAAACAAGACTATGCATGAAAGCATAGGAACTGGGGTGCAGAAATATGACAGCAGATGCTCTGGACTGATGAGTCAAAATTTGAAATATTTGGCTGTAGCAGGAGGCAGTTTGTTAGCTGAAGGGGTGGAGAGCGGTACAATGAGTGTCTGCAGGCAACAGTAAAGCATGGAGGAGGTTCTTTGCAAGTTTGTTTGAGTTTATTAAAAACAGAGTTTCACGCCTTACCCGTTCATAGCCAAGGTAAAAACAAACTTTAACGTCCATGCCCAATTTTGCTACTTTGGCATATTTTAGTATAATTGTCCATATCATTGCAAGTACTTAGTGTGTTCAGGTGCATCATACCTTGATTTTTCAGGACAGATTTGGCTTTTATTTGGTGGTGCATGTTGGTGAGTGTTTCCTGATTTTGTTTTATTATGAAAAAAACTGGCACAAAATGGTGAGAAAAAAATAATTGTTAAACTTTAGCTGAATATTTGAATGAATATTCATTGTGATAGCCAATAAGAGGCTATCATAGTGATCAGGATCCAGTTCCTCCCGGGTCCCAGTTATTAATAGGAGACCCAGGGCTGACACTGACGACCCGGTCTCATTGCTGGGAGCCCACTCGCAGCACAAGCAGAGGAACACATATACAGTATACGGTGACCAGGGTTAAATCCCACTTTTCAATAAAATGGCATAGTCAGTAAAAAACAAAAAAAATGTTCTACAAACCAAATACACCTGTGACCAATACAGCAGCTCCTTACCTCAAAGGAAGCTTAGAATATACAACCTTCCTACCTGCAATACACATACTTTAGGTAACCTTGATGCAAATTTCACACCTTCTCTCCCACAGTTTAAGGACAAGCGGCAGCACCTATACACAGATAGTGATCCAGGACATATTACAAGAGCATTTCACTTGGCTCAGTGCAAAAAACATGTACAGTGTAAATCCGACCATAAGAAGATATCAATCAGAAACAGTTAGTGGAGAACCTCCACACTTTATCAAATTTCTGAGATACAGCGTTATGGGAGTAGGTTGCCTTCTAGTGGAGGGTGACCCTATTTACCAACGCCTTCCAGGCTACTGGTGCACCAGCCTTCTTCTAAGGTAGGATAAGGAGTTTCCTTGCATATTACAGTAATACCGTAGGAAGTGTACATATGACCCTAGTGGGGGCCAGTCCGTCCACCAAGCTTAAAAGACCTGTCCTGAAAGAAGGGCTGAGGGGTACAGTGTTAACAGATTGGATACATTGGATGACATCTACCCAATATGCCTGTATAGCCTGGCATTGCCAAAAAAAGTGCATAAAATCCAACAAATTTGGCTGCAGTTGGGTATATTCTATGCAGACATTTGTAGTGTGTCGGTTGGTCCCTTGCGGAGACCAACCTAGTGAAAGGGGTCTCCCACACATCCTCCCAATCCTCATCATCTAGATATGGTACGTCAGACACCCATGATTCTCTACAGAGCAGGTGACATATTTTCTGCCGCTACCTCCTCCTCTTCCCATCTGTCACTGGTTAAGGATGCTGTCCACTTCATAGCGGACAGTGGGTGGACCCTCATATGGAAGCTGAGACTTTGGCTCCTGCTTTGGGTCTGTTCTCTCCTTGTGATTGACAGCAGGCAGTGGGTGGATATTTTATCCAGTAGTAGGCTGTCTGTTGGCTTTGGATCTGCCCTCTGCCTGCTGTCAGTTGTTGTGGACATTCACAGAACTAGTGTCTGTGAATCCCCATTGGGCTCCACCAACCCAGCTTTAAAAACCCTTAACTGCTGTGTTGTCTGTCGTGGTACGTACCCCAGATTCATGACATCAGCATCTTAGATCCTCTTATGAATTCCCCTGAATATTTTGCCCTAGGTGTAGGTCAGCTGGTGTCAGGTTTTCCTTAATATGAATTAATTTATTGCTTATTCGTGCCAATTTTGTTTTCTATACATGTATTTCAGATATTAAAATGTTTAATATTACTGTATACTTAAAAATAAGAAATATCTCTGGAACCAAATAGAAGAACATGTTCCACTTTTAAGAAGTAATATTTTGTATCTAGGAGCAGAGAGCCTTTTAATTATACTTTAAAGTCACATAAAACACTTTCGCTGCAAATTTTGTGACAGAAAAAGAATGCAATTAAATAGTAAAAAAGATTTCTACATTTTCTTAGCCTATTGCAATCTTTACTTTCTTCAGACAGATTTCTCTAACTGTAAAATGTGTTTTCCTGCTAATAAAAATCCTGTGTATATTTGTGTTTTTAGGTTCTGCAGAGTGCGCATATGCAAAGAGTCATGAAAAGTACCTTATTGCCCTAAAGGGCTCTGGCCTGGCCTTTCCTGAAGAAAAACAATCCAGCGTGGCTCCAGATCAGTCACCAAGTACAAGTGCTTTATCAGGTAACTGACAGTTATACACTTCAGTATCCTTTCACTGATTCCCTAAAGTGGAGTTCCACTCGTTTTTTTTTTGTTTATTAAAAGTCAGCAGCTACAAAAATTGTAGCTGCTGACTTTTAATAAACACACACTTGCCTGTTCCACGATCCAGCAATGCGGCCGTCCGAACCCTCTGTTCTCTCCCTCGCTTCTCCCCGGCATCACAAGTGTGGGCACCTGGCTGTGACAACTTGCGGCTTCACAGCCGGGTGCGCACTGCACATGCGCAAGTCATGCTGCACCTTCTCAATGGCCGGGCAATCTTCTGGGACCTCTGACATGTCCCAGAAGATTGCAGGGAAGGAGGGGGAGAGGAGAACGTCCTCTCAAGTCGCCTAGGTGGCCCGAGCAGAAGTGGGAGCTGGCTACCTGTCAAAACTACATAACCCCCCCCCCCCAAAAAAAAAATGATGTGGCACGTAAGGGGGTGAGGAGTCTTTAAAGTGAAACTTCCACTTTTGAGTGAACTCTGGGATGTGCATGTATTATGCAGATAGCGGTGTATGTACATGTGTATTCTCACGCAAATCTGGGTGTGCTTTATGTATTTTTGTTCCAGATCTGTGCAGTTATCTAGTGTGCAACTTTTGCCTCTGTGTGGGAGCTTCCTGTAATAGACTGGTCACTGTTGCTCTCAACTTGTGCAGGGTGACTGGTTTTGAATCTGCTCCCTCCTGTATTTTCCTACAGGCAACCTATAGTGAAAAGAGCTGCTGGGTCCTTTCTACAGCCCTGCTCTCGGCACAGGCAATACAGTGATGTCACTGCTTTTTTTTTTTTTTTTTTTTTTTACAAGGCAATGTTTGGATTTGCAGGCGTTTGGTGCACAAAAAGTGCATTTGTATCCTTTTTGGGTATTAAGATATTTCAAATGAGTTTTTGTGCAAATGGTCACCATGGCAACTAGAAATTGGGTCCTAGCCCCTGGGCTTTTGTCAGCCCGTTCACTGTTAGCACCAGGCGCAGGGATGCACAATTCCAATCGCCTGGGACATGTAGTTAAGGGCAGTTAACTATTTGGATGGAAGCATTCAGACGGTCACACTGCCACCTGAATGCTCCCACACACCCTGTACATGCCCCCCCTGCTATGTATCCCAGCCCCCGCTTGCCCATTTGCAGGCCCAGGATCGGCATAGTGGGTGCCGCCAGGTAGAGGGGAGGGAGGATAGTGGACACACATCCGCTCTCTTTGCTTTCTTTTTACTGACCCAGAAGTGACGTGTATGACGTCACTTCTGGGATCCCTGTTGACCATTTTCCCGGCCATCAAGACCGAGAGAGAACTGTAATGCAGTGTAATGTGCATTACATTTCATTCAGTGGACGACAAATGTCTCATGAAAGAGAACCTGTCAACAAAACATTACATAGGGGACTTTTTGTCCCCTTTGTGAAGGAAAAAAAAAGTGAAAAAACATTTATACAAAAATGTACACTCGAGCACATAAAATCCCCCCTCCAATAAAATTGAGGCTCCCCACCCCCACATATACGTACGTACAAATGAATGTGAAACACGTTGCATATCACTGTGCAAGTAATTGTAATGAGAGCAATAATTCTAGCACCAGACCACCTCTGTAATGCTAAACTGATGACCTATAGGAGGCCTTTAAAGTATCGCCTATGGAAAATATAGGGTACTGAAATTTGTCGCCATTTCACGGGAGCACCCAAATTTAAGGTGTGACATATTTGGTATCTATTTAAGCTATGCAACCTTTGCTTTTATATTTAACCAAAAAGTGGGTAATTTTATTGCGTTTTGTGCCCCTAAAAGTAACTTTAATGTCTTTTTTTACTGAAAGTTTCCTTTTGCGGTAATATCGTATGACATAAAAATTGGAAATACCACTATTTTATTCTCCAGGATGTCATAGGGCTACACAAGAAGGTGTTTTGTCATTGAAAAAAAAGTTTTGTTGGTTAAAAAAAAAAGAATGGCTCCTAACCTTTTTAGCTGGCTCCTTGATTCTAAGCAAATTTGTCAAGCCCTGTCCTATGCACATTAGGATGTATAGAGGCAGAAAAAAAACCTTCTAGTTTACGTTTTTGAAAGGAGTTTTGTGGCAGAAAAAAACGCTAATCGCTCCTAACACCTGTACAAAAACGATTTGAGAGGTTTTTTAAGCCCAGTGTGCATTAGGCCTCATTCACAAGGCTGCGCTGATCAGTACACCTGTGCAGAGTTCTGAGCCCAGGAGGCAAAGGTTGGCCGTGCTGCTTTGTGTAGACAGCCTACGTAAATCATTAACAAACAGTTGGTATAGAAATTGCTGCTTGCAGGCAGCAAGGTACCATAGGATATGTAGTCCTTAAAAATTGAACGTAAACTGCAGTGGAGAAACTGCAAAATATTTAGGGCAGGGGTTTGCAACCTTTCAGAGGTGGAGATCTACCTGGACAACATGGAAGTGATCAAAGATCCTCGGGGTGCGGAGAGCAGGAGGAAGCACAGTTCTGGAGTTGCCGGAGTAACTTTTCATATTAACAGAATGGTTGCTAGGACTGCCCTGCTCCCTGATTCCATGATGTCATTACTCCCTAGCATGAGACTGTCTCTGGACTGGTGTATATCCTCAGATATTGGAGATGGGAAGATCATTTGTCTCTCTTTCTTGGAGGGTCCTGGTGATATATACGATGGACGTATCTTGAAGTCCAGGAAACTTGGTTACTGCAGGAGAGATTGTTGCCCATCAACATCCTAGAATTTAAGATGATTCGTCTTGCCCTGTTACGTTGGTCAGTGCAGCTGAAGTTGTCTACCTGTGAGGGTTCAGTTGGGCAACACCATGGCGGTGGTGTACATAAATCCTCAAGGCGGCATTAGAAGTTGAGTGGCCCAAGTGAAAGTTGATCTTGTTCTGTCATGGGTGGAACTCCATGTTCTTGCCATGGAAAATTTGCAGGTGGATTTCCTTGGTCATTAACAGGTCTCCAGGTGAGTGGACTCTTCACCCAGAGATGTACGAGGAGCTCTGTCAACTTTTGGTGGATCTTCTGGAAACTAGGTTCAATGTGAAGCTTGTCAGGTCTGTCTCCAGGACCAGTTATCCTCAAGCTTTTTCTGTGGATACTCTGGTGACACCGTTGGACCAGTTCTCCCTAATCTATTCCTTCCTGCTGTTACAGCTCCTACTTTGTGTGCTTTGCAGCACTCGAGTGGAAGGAGTTCTGGTGAATTCTGATCACCCCTGCCAGGCCCAGGAGAATTGGAACATGTCGGTGGATGACCCTTGGACCCTTCCATCCTAACTACTGTAGCAAGGTCTGATCTTCCATTCTTCTTTACGCTTGTTGGATTTAATGGCGTGGCTGTTGAAGCCAGAGTCCTAAGGGACAGGTGAGTGTCCGATTCAGTCATTCCTACCCTACTGAAAACTAGGAAGATTTACAACAGGACTTGGAAATCTTATTTTGCTGGTGTGAGGCTCTGGGATTTCATCCTCGTAAGTATGTTGTAGGCCAAAACCTGGCATTTCTCTAATCCAAAGGTGATTTGGGACTGACCAAGAGTACAATTAGGGGCAAATGTTGGCCTTAGTGGTCCTTTTTTCAGAGACCAGTTACTTTTTCCTTACACTCTTTGATATGTCTTTGTGCAAGGTGTCTAGTATTTTGTATTGCAGGTTAAGCCGTTGTTGTCTCTGTGGGACCTCAACTTGGTACTTTCTGTATTGCAGAAATCTGTTTGAACCCATCCAGGATCTTCAGCTCCATTATCACAGGGATGTATCTGCTACCTGACCTTTGGTGTATACTTTTACAAAGTTTTACCCTGTGGATGTTGGAGCTGCTGAGGACACTACCTTTTGTTTGCTGTGCTTTGGAGGCTGCTGAGTGAGGTTCTAAGCTATTTTGGTTTAGTTGGGGCCAGTTGGCTTGTTGCGGGGTTCTCACCTCCTATTTAGTGCTTTGGGACATCCCTGTCGTAATGGAGCGGAAGACACCTTGTGTCTGGGTACGTTTTAAAAAAAATTGATTTTTGGTATGCCTTTAAAATCCTTTTCTTGGAGTACATCACAGGACATAGGGATCCCACCCCTGTGCTGTGTGGTTTATGACTTGCTACAAAAACCGAAGCTTTGCTCAAAATGGGTTATGCCTAGAATGGGATTTCCTGTCTTATTTTTTTGCTAGTGTCGATTCACCTGAAGGTGACAGCAGTAGCCCTGTCATTAAGGAGATGCAGATACCCTCTGTCCTGTGATGTAATCCAAAAAAAGTTTTTACAGGCAACCAAACATTACATTTTGTTTTCAAGCAAAATGTAATTGGATTGTCAATAACTTATTTTTATTACAATTTTGATATAAATTAAAGTGTATGCTGTGAATATACAGGGTGAAACTTGTGAAATTCCCAATAAGTTTGATGTGTCACATGACCCTCTTCCAATTGAAAAAACAAAAGTTGGATTCAAAATGGCCAACTTCAAAATGGCCGCCATGGTCACCACCCATCTTGAAAAGTTTCCCCCCTCACATATACTAATGTGCCACAAACAGGAAGTTAATATCACCAACCATTCCCATTTTATTAAGGTGTATCCATATAAATGGCCCACCCTGTAGATTTTCTGTAATTACCATTTGTAATTCTGAACATTCTACCTGCCTGCCTGCCATGCTGACACATTTTTGCTTCCATGCTTTGAGTTGCTGACCTGGAACAAATATGTAGATCAGTGAGTTGGAGGAAAGTGAAATCATGACTCCTTACCTGCATAATTGTTCAGAATCAGTGACTTAATGCTTCCAGGAAAGAGTCAGAATGCCATCCAGGTAACTAGAATTTTCAGAAGAGATTGGTTGTGGTAGCTTCCATGTCTCTCTGATGGTTGATTTTGTTTAAAAGCTTGCACAGCGTCATGTGAGTTTTTTTCCCTTGGTATACAGCTGTGATGTGCTGAGAGAAGAGACTCTTTCACTACAGCATCCAGTTAGATTTAAACTAATAAATGATGATGACAATCTATTAGACTCCCCTATCCATACCAAACGGCAAGGAATCCCTGCTGCTGGCAATGTATTCAAACATCCACGACAGCCTGACTATTGTATGGACAATTTTCTACCCAGATCCTTTGATTTTAATCAATGTTTATACTGAGTAGTACCAATGGTCATCCACGTCTCAAATTTTGGCTGATTCATTAGAAATTGGATGAAGTTCAAGCCGTGTAGAGCTAACCAGATTCTAAAACTGGTCCTGGAAATTAGTAGCTTGTTGTGTTGTTTATTTATTTTTTTTTTTTTATGTGATCTCTGCTTAAAGTTGTTGTGCAGTAATCATTTGCTTAGCTTGGTGCTTGCATGCCACAGATCTTGTTTGGAAGCTTGTGCCCCGAAGTTTTCACACAGTTCATTTGTTTTTCAGAGACTACAGGTGCAAAAGGGGCAACGGCTGCATCTGATTCTTCAGACGAGGTTAGTAATTAGCATTTCTCATTAAGGCTCGGGTTCCTCTAGTGCAACTTGTCATGCGACTTGGGACTGCAAAGTCGCATGACAAGTCGTACCCCATGATTTCATGACTTCAAGTCACATCAAAATCAAGATAAAAAATCGCAGCAAAATCACACGACTTTCAGGTCGCAATAGTAGAAACCTAGCCTTAAAGCCAGCCTATTCTCTGTGTGTGTGTGTGTGTGTGTGTGTGTGTGTGTGTGTGTGTGTTTTTTTTTCTTTTTAAAACTCCCTACTAATGAGCATCAAATGTAGAGAAGTCCGAAATACCTTTTTCCTTTGAAATCTTTTAGGGCTCATTCACACATGGTGCAGTGACCTGCATTTTTCCACATTGGATTATCGTAGGTCACCACTAGAGCACATAGAAAACCATTGCTCTCTATGTACACTGTTCACATCACGGTGCTGGATTGATGTAAAATGCAGGGAAATGCAGCATGTTTTTACACAGCACACTGGATGGCACTGTGTTGCTCTGCAAAGACCTAATGAAGTGTTTACTTCCAATAAAGTATATAAAAAAGGTTAATCGCACCTTGTTGTAAAACCCAAGTCTTGACTGCTACGCAGTGCTGCTACACTGGACACAAGCTGCGCGCTAAAACAAATTACAGCTGTGAATGTACTCTCAATTCTTCTTTGCTGGTGCCCATATGCAGAGCATTGGTCATGTTTTTAGCTGAATGGTGATAGTGATGATCAATGCAGTCGATTCTCCTGAAGTTTTCCTCCCCTCTTAGCAGAACCAGCTCATGTGGGACTAAAGCCCTGTACACATGTACCGAAAATCATCGGATTCTGTAGGAACTGAATGACTTTCGGTATGTGTGTACCGCTGTCTGTTTAGCAGAAGCCGCTCTAACTACCAACTTCTCTCGAATGGTCCTGCTGGAAAACCAGCATTCAATCAGCGCATTCTGACGGAGGTAGGTTGAATGAAAAATAAAATTACCCATGTATACCCAGCTTAAGAATTCCAAACATTTGGGGAGAAGGGAGGGGTGTACTTCTTGAAAAAAGAATAAATACAGCACTAATGTGAAATTCCTAGTGAAGCAGCAGCTTATAAACATGAAATACACACATCCAAGATAATAAATCTAAAAGGTGACCGCGCTACAAATTAGAACTCATATAGTGCTAAATGAAAACAAATAAATAAAATCTCAAAAGTTCACATACATACCCTCTTCATGAATAATATTCAAACCACCCATAAATTATGTAAATAAATAATCATATAACATAGTGTCCAAATAACGTGCATAAATAACTTAACCACTTCCACACCGTGCACGGTATATTTACTTTGGCAGTGTGGACATGTACCGGGAATCGCCGTAAATAAACGGCGATTTGCAGAGTGGCCACTAGGAGCCAGAGGAGTGTGCCCGATGCCGCGATGAGCTGCCAGAGCCAAAGAATGGGGAACCGCCGATGTAAACACGGCGGTTCCCCATTCTGACAGTGGGGACATAAGCGATCTACTATTCCCTGTCACTGGGATCAGTTAGATCTCTTTTGCCGATAGCAGCCCAGCCCCCATACAGTTAGAACACGCCTAGGGAACACAGTTAACCCCTAGATCTCCACCTGCAGGTTAACCCCTTCACTGCCAATGGCTTTTACGCAATAATCTGTGCATTTTTATAGCACTAATCGCTGTATAAATGCCAATGGTCCCAAAAAAGTGTCAAAATGGTCCGACATGTCCTCCCCAATGTCACAGTACCACAAAAAATCTCAGATCGCCGCCATTACTTGTAAAACATTAAGAAAAAAAAAACTCAGAAATGAATTCTCATCCGTAAACGCGGCAACTTTTGCGCAAACCAATCAATACACGGCGATTGCGATTTTTTTTTTTTACCAAAAATATGAAGAATATAAATTGGCCAAAACCGAAGAGAAAAATCTTTTTTTTTGTATATTTTTTTTTTTTGGATTTGTATTTTAGCAAAAAGTAAGAAATATTGTTTTTTTTTTCCAAAATTGTCAGAAATTACACAGAGGTGATCAAATACCACCAAAAGAAAGCTCTATTTGTGGGAAAAAAAGGACGCAAAATTAGTTTGGGTACAACGTCGCATGACCGCGCAATTGTCAGTTAAAGCGATGCAGGGCTAAATCGCAAAAAGTGCTCTGGTCCTAACGTGGGAAATCCTTCCGGGGCTGAAGTGGTTAAAAACGTGAGAATTGATAAATGCGATGATGCGATCACAAACTGGATTGGCCACACAACAGGGTTAGGTTGGTATGCAAAAAATAACAAAATATAAATGTGATTCAGAGTAGTCCTCTACTCAAAAGTTGTAGCTGGCAACTCAGATGTGACATGAGTTCATAAGAGTAATAGCCAAGATGTGATCTTGTGTGGACACCTGCTGTAAATATAGCAATAATGATGTGCCTCCACCAAATAGAATGGCCGCTTACCAGAGGCAAGCTGATGCCTCTGGTAAGCGGCCATTCTATTTGGTGGAGGCACTTTGATTTGATTTGTTTACCACCTAGTGAAACTTGAGCATCATTATTGCTATATTTACAGCAGGTGTCCACTCAAGATCACATCTCGGCTATTACCCTTATGAGCTTTTGTCACATCTGATTTGCTAACTACAACTTTTGAGTAGAGGACTACTTTAAGCCCAGGTTCACACACCATTTCATTCCCGCATGTCAGTCCCAATTTTAGCGGTGCTTTCACAGGCATCTGTGCGGGTTTCTGCACAGATGCCTATGGAAATCGCACCTCCAATCGCAAAAAGTATTACTAGAACTACTTTTTGAAATCGGTGGGGCACCGCAAGTGCAGCGTCGCCCCGATTAGGATGGTGCCATTGCTGGCAATTGCCGCCGATTTGGCATGCGATTTAGGCATGTCAAATCGCATGCCAAATCGTGTCAATGTGAACCAGGGCTTAATCACGTTTACAGTGGGGATCGAAAGTTTGGGCACCCCAGGTAAAAATTTGTATTAATGTGCATAAAGAAGCCAAGGAAAGATGGAAAAAATCTCCAAAAGGCATCAAATTACAGATTAGACATTCTTATTTTATTTCCATCATTGACACTTTCAAGATTACAGAAAACAAAAAAATGGCGTTTTCAAAAGTTTGGGCACCCTACAGAATTTATAGCATGCACTGCCCCCTTTGCAAGGCTGAGACCTGCCAGTGTCATGGATTGTTCTCAATCATCATCTGGGAAGACCAGGTGATGTCAATCTCAAAGGTTTTTTGTTAGGTACTGTGACCGTCCAGAGTCGGAACGTTTCCCCCGTCACGTACGATATTTAAGACATCCCACGGGTTTGAAAACTTTTGCGGTAAAAAAACAAAAGACATTAGAACTTTCACAGTTACTACCTTTATTTTATTCTTACAGATTAGACATTAAACTACGGAAAACCTCTAAAAAAGGTAGAAAGGAACCGAAGAAATACGTGTAATTATGTTTAAAAATGGACCCCACGGGTTTGAAAGCTAGGGGTGACATTTGCACTAATTCGGGACCAAGTGTAACTGTGCTAAACCGTACGCTAAACTGTACGGATTTAGCGTACGGTTTAGCCGCCGTT
>BLSH010284136.1:1028911-1061249 GCA_018402905.1 Glandirana rugosa
TTTTCTCCCCACCCATTTGCGTTTGTTGACATGGGTTGACTTGGAGACTCTTCCGCGGTTTGCGCGGATGTGACGGCGGACGTCTTTGAAACGCCGGTTTTCGTCGTAGGTTTCTACGTTTGTGTAGTTGAAACATTTTGGATCTCTTTTCACACTTGGCTCCGGGTTCACCGGCGGAACGTGTGGACGCTGTGGCTCCGGACCACAGACTTCCGGGTCCTTCATGATTGGCGGGCCCATCTTACTCGGCACTGGCCTTTTCCCCCTTGGAACGGGGCTTGTCTTATGCGTACCCAGTGCCAAAAAGATTACCTTCCTGGGCCTTCAGACACCAGGCCTCGGTGTCGCAGGTGTGCAAGGCGGCCACTTGGGCCTCGGTTCACACTTTTCTCTAGGTTTTACAAAGTTGATGTGTTTGCATCTTTGGATGCTGCTTTTGGCCGCAAAGTTTCTGCAGGCGGCAGTGTAGGCGCGTTTGGCGCCTTCTCAGAGGTTCAGTTGGGTACAGTTGTTTGCGTTTACCCACCCCTCTTTTTGACACAGCTTGGGGACGTCCCCACAAAGTCATGAAGAGCTGCGTCTGTCAGTGAACTCGGAGAAAAGGATTTTACGGTAAGTTTTAATAAAATCCCTTTTTTTTTTCTTTTTCTTCTTTTTACGCAAGCCTTCTGATGAAGTCTGCAATCAAGTAGCCGGCTGGGGACCACGCGGATCTTCATGCCATTTTCCCAGCGCGGCCGACGGATGCGAGCCACCCTTAGCATTGGCGGGGTCTGCCGCATTCTGCCCGTTCCGTGCTGGCTTAAACGCCCCACCTGCGCACCCAGTGTCCAGCCTCCGGCCTGCTCCAGGGGTTGCTTGGCTAGCAGCATCCCTCTCCACCTGGTGGAGGAAGGTCTGCACGGGTGGTTACCTGCTACGCCCGTCTGGATGGGTGAACCCCCCCCCTAGGGTGGAGGTGGGCGACTAGTGGTACCACTCTGGTGGGGGGTGGGGGCGCAGGCAGCTGGTTCCCCTCATGTTCCCCTCCCCCCCCGCATGCCCGCCCTCACCGCCCGAACGCCTACCCAGCCGCTTGCCTGCCCGCTCGTTCGCGACCTGCCCACTATGCTGCCGCTTGCCTGCCGGGGTGCATGGACCGTTCGTTTGCCATGCGGCCGCCGCCGCCGTTTTGGCGGCGTCGGCCACCATTTTTTCGGAGCCGCGACCGCCGCCATTTTGCCGCGGACGCGGCCATTTTGGAGGTGTTTGGCCTCTAGTGGTTGTCGGCGGCCATTTTGGTTGGTCTCCCTTTGTAGGAGATTTCCATGTGCTTTTGGCACTATTCCCTCCGGGAACGCGGCCACAGTGAAGCTACCAGCATCAGCAGATCGGGCAGCGGCGCATCAGGTGCCATTGGCAGACAGTGGCAGCCTCTTGAGCACACAGGGTTCCGCAAGTATTGCTGGCTTTTCTCCCTAGGGTGCAGGGGCGGCGGTGCTGGGTCCTACTGGGCAACAATTCCTGAGCCTTGCAAAGGGTGGCTCTGTGGCGGTGATGGCTGGTAGGCCTCACATGTGTCCTGGCGGTAGCGCTATGGCGGCTGAGCCCACAGGTTCTTCTCCAGAGGGGTCCGCAGAAGCACAGGCCGCGCTGGGACCTCTGGTTCCCCTAGATCAGTTAACCTCCATTTTGGAGGAGTTTTTCGCCCGGGGGGGAATCAGACCGCTTTAGGGGGGCCCCTAGAAATCTCCCCCCCCCCCCTCCGCAATCCTCTGAGGAGGACTCAGAACCGGAAGGGGGCTCGGGGGTCACTGGGACTCCTGTTGAGCTCTCAGACGGAGAGCTGGAGCCCTCGGACGGGGAGGAGGACCAGGGGGCCTCGGTGGCACGCGAAAAGGCGCTGGTGGGTGCCCTGGTCGTGGTGGTCCGCAGTTCTCTGCACCTGGACCAGACTGGAGAAGCACAGGCGTCTGCCTATACATTTGGGTCTAAGAAGCCCCCTCGTGCTCCTAGGGGTTTTCCCTACATCCAGTATTTTGACCAGTATGTGTATAAGGAATGGAAGCGTCTGCTGAATTCCTTTACCCTGCCAAAACGCTTCTCTGTACGCTATCCTTTTGAGGACAGCTTGTTGCAGAAATGGGTCCCCCACGGTGGACCCGCCTGTGGCCCGCCTAAACAAGGCGACAACTATTCCCCTGGAGGGGTCTCCCTCTTTTAGAAATCCGGCCAATAGGCGGACAGAAGCAGTGTCTAAGGCACTTTTTTTGGTGGCGGGGGCAGCCATGCGACCGGCCTTGGCGTCTGTCATGGTAGCTCAGTATCTCACAGAGTGTGTGACAGAGTGGAGTGAGGCACGGGGCGGCGTAGATGCTCCCGAGTCTGTGCAGCGGGCAGGACACCTGGTGCAAGGGCTCTGTTATCTTTGTGACGCAGCTCTGGACTTGATACCGATGTTGTCAAAAATGTCGGTTTTTGCAGTCATAATCAGGCGCCTGCTGTGGCTGCGACACTGGTCGGGTGACCACGCGTCCAAAAAAGGCATCACAGATCTCCCCTTTCAAGGTGGCCGGCTGTTCGGGTCACAGTTAGATGAAATCATTAAGGATTTCACTGGGGGGAAGAGTATGTCTCTTCCAGAACCCAAGCGGCATGATCAGCGCCGCAAGCAGGGACCTCAGCCCTCAGGACAGAAACGTTTTTTCGTGCGCCCGGTCAGGCGGGCAGCAACGCCTGGGCCTGCAAGTCTGCCGTGGGCTCTGGTAAGCGTCCCTGGCAACGCAAGCCCGAAAAGACGGAGGATAAGTCCTCCTCCGCATGATGGGTTGCCCCCACCCGAGGCTCGGGATGGGGGGCCAACTTCTGGGGTTCGCGGACCATTGGACCGCCCGCATTTCCGACCGGTGGGTGCGGGAGGTGGTCTCCTCTGGGTACAAGATAGAGTTCAGCACCCGGCCCCTGGACAGGTTCTTCCCGTCCAATTTAAGGCTCCCTCCGGAGCGTCGGCTGGCTCTGCTAGAGGCTGTGCAGTCAATGTCCGAACAGGGGGTGATTGTGCCAGTCCCTCCGGCGGAGAGATTCACTTTGTGAAGAAGCGCAAATTCAGGATGGAGTCAGTCCGCTCGGTCGTGGCTGCCCTGCACCAAGGGGATTGGCTGGCGTCCCTGGACATCAAGGACGCTTATCTTCACGTTCCCATCAATGTCGGGCACCAGCGCTTTCTGCGCTTAGCTGTAGGAGACCTTAATTTCCAGTTTGTGGCTCTCCCCTTCAGCCTGGCCTCGGCCCCGCGGGTGTTTACCAAGCTGCTGGCCCCGGTGCTCGCTCTGTTGCGGCAGAGGGGCATTGCTGTGGTAGCCTATGTGGACAATCTTCTCCTGAGAGCGGAGTCGGCTCAAGCTCTGTTAGACAATGTATCGGTCACTCTGGCCTCTCTGAAGGACTTTGGTTGGCTGATCAACCTACAGAAGTCTACATTGACCCCGTCCTGTTGCCTAGAATATCTGGGTCTGACACTGGACACTGTGCAGGCGAAGGTATTTCTACCTCCAGACAAATTGCTAGCACTGCACATAGCAGTGTGGTCCCTCCTGTCACGACGGTGGTCCTCCTTGCGTTTTTGCATGCGGGTGTTGGGCCACATGGTCTCGTCCTTCGAGGCAATACCGTATGCCCAGAGTCACACCCGGCTCCTGCAGTGAGCGATACTACTGCAGTGGAACAGGTCTCCATCATCTCTGGACCGTCTGATCCGGCTGGATCATCTGACCAGGGGATCGTTGACTTGGTGGCTTCAGGCCCCGGCGTTGACCCTGGGGAAGTCGTTTCTCTCTCTAAATTGGTCGATAGTCACGACGGATGCCAGTCTCTCGGCTCGGGAGGAGTTCTGGGGAACTTGTCGGCTGAGGGCCGTTGGTCGGCGCAGGAGTCTCGTCTTCAGATCAATGTGTTGGAGCTGAGAGCGATCAGGCTCTGTCTCCTCCGCTGGTCGGAGAGGCTGCGCGGCCTCCTGGTTCAAGGTCAGTCGGACAACGCCACGGCTGTGGCGTACGTGAACCATCAGGGCGGAACAAGAAGCTCTGCAGCAGCGGCAGAAGCAGCCCACATTCTAAGGTGGGCAGAGCTTCATGTGCCGGCAATCTCCGCCATCTACATTCCGGGCGTAGAAAATTGGAAGGCGGACTTCCTAAGTCGCCAAAAGCTGGACCAGGGAGAGTGGTCCCTGCATCTGGAAGTCTTTCACCAGATTTGCGAAAGGTGGGGCATGCCAGATGTAGATCTCCTGGCGTCCAGATTCCATCACAAGGTGAAGACCTTTGTGAGCAGGTCAAGGGACCCGTTGGCGGCAGCCTCGGATGCTCTGGTGGTCCCGGTACAGGCTTCTGTACGCCTTTCCTCCTCTCAAGCTTCTACTGTGGTTACTGCGCAGGATAGAAGTGGAGGGAATCATGACAATCCTGGTGGCCCCGGATTGGCCTCGGCGCCCTTGGTATGCCGATGTGGTGCGGATGGCAACAAGCGTTCCCTGGCGACTTCCGCTTCACGAAGATCTGCTGTCGCAGGGCCCCATCTTGCACCCTGCTTTACCGTCGCTGGCTTTGACGGCATGGCTATTGAGTCCCAGGTGTTGAGGGACAGGGGAGTCTCTGAGTCAGTGATCCCCACTATGCTTAAGGCGCGCAAGTGTACTTCTCGCAAGATTTATCATCGCACCTGGAAGGCCTATATTGCCTGGTGCGAGTCGGGGGGCTGGAATCCCCGTTCCTTTGCAGTTGCCCGGGTGCTGGCCTTCCTTCAACAAGGCCTGGACCAAAAGTTGGCTTTGAGCACCCTCAAAGGCCAGATCTCCGCTCTGGCGATCCTGTTTTAGCGTCCTTTGGCGACGCATTCTTTGATTCGTACAGGGTGTATGTCATGTGGCTCCTCAGGTACGGTCGTCCCTGGCACCGTGGGACCTGAACTTGGTACTTTCTGTACTGCAGAAACCGCCTTACGAGAAGATCAGGGGTATTCCCTTACAATTGCTGTCTCAGAAGGTCGCCTTCTTGGTGGCCATCACATCCGATAGGCGGGCGTCTGAGTTGGCAGCTTTGTCGTGTAGGTCTCCCTATTTGGTCCTACATAAGGATAAGGCGGTGCTGCGTCCATCTCCTTCGTTCCTTCCGAAGGTAGTCTCCTCTTTTCACATTAACGAGGACCTTGTCCTCCCTTCCTTGTGTCCGCACCTGTCTCACCCTAAGGAGATTGCTCTGCATTCCTTGGATGTGGTGAGAGCATTGTGGGTGTATTTGGCAGCTACGGCTCCTTTTAGAAAGTCGGATGTGTGGTTTGTGCTGACGGATGGGTCGCGCAAAGGGTTGGTGGCTTCGTCGGCCACCGTTTCACGTTGGATCAGACAGACCGTGACCCATGCATATAGTGTTCGGGGCCAAGTACCCCCTTTCCCAGTCACGGCTTATTCCACCAGGGCGATTAGCTCTTCCTGGGCATTTGGACACCAAGCTTCGGTGTCTCAGGTGTGCAAGGCGGCTACCTGGGCCTCAGTGCACACTTTTTTGTTAAGTTTTACAAAGTTGATGTTTCAGCATCCGTGGATGCGGCTTTTGTCCTCTAAGTTTTACAGGCGGCGGTGTAGGCGCGGCTGGCGCCTACCGAGAATTTCTGTGGGTGCAGTTGTTGTTTGCCCTCCCCTCTGTATGACACTGCTTTGGGACATCCCCACGTGTCATGAAGAGAGGCTGCGTCTGTCAATGAACCTAAGAGAAAATAGGATTTTATTAAGAACTTACCGTAAAATCCTTTTCTCTGAGTTCATTGACAGACGCAGCACCCACCCCTCGGTGTTGTGTTTGTACGGCTTGTTATGAACTGATATGCTATGCAGGGCTGAGGGGTTATGTTCTGAAAGGATGGCCCCCCTGGGGAGGGACCAGCTTTGCTTTCTGAACTTTCATTCTGCCTAGTCTACTCCTAGTAAAAGGTACATAACCGACCTGTCATGAAGAGAGGCTGCGTCTGTCAATGAACTCAGAGAAAAGGATTTTACGGTAAGTTCTTAATAAAATCCTATTTTTTTGGCTGCACTTTTAAAACCATCTAGTAGTGGCATTTCAGATATCTCTAACTTCAAGCACCAGAATGTCCGTGCAGGCACCCAGAGATGCAGACCCCTGTACAGGATCAGATTTGTTTGCTGGGTATACAGATTATATTTTATAGTTTCGTTGACATAACTTTTTTTTTTTTCCTTTGTGTCGCAGGAGGACCAGGATGATAGGCCATCTGTGGGAAAACGAAAACGAGTAAAGTTAAGCAGTAGCGCCAAAGGTATGTATTCCTTCACTTGACCCTGCTGACTTGTTAACAGTACATCAGTGAAAGCAAACACGTGAATGTCAGGTGTCTTGGGTTACACAGCCTGGAGCACTCTATGCTGCAGTCTAGAAGGCTTTAAGTATGGGTTTCTTAACAAGTCTCTGTACCTTGTGAAGTGCCCAAATTGTATTTATGAAGTAGTTATTTTTGTACATCATCATTTTATGCATCACTTTACATACATACATGCACACTCATTTACATCAGCCCTTGACCTCAGCGAGCTTTCAATCTAAGATCCGTATCTCACAAGCACACAAACACACATACTAAGGTCAAATTAGACTGGAGCCAATTTAGCTGCCAACATGTCTTTGGAGTGTGGGAGGAAACCGGTGTACTCGGAGGAAACCCACGCACGCACGCACATGGAGAGAATATGCAAATTCTAGGCAGCTAGTGTTTGTGTTAGAGAATAACCTATTCAGACAGTTTTTTTTACACCTGAGCAATCACAGCTCTATCTCTTTGTAGAGCTACAGCCTGTTTATCTTAGTTTTGCAATAATTTTAAGGAAATGGGCATAAATTTGCTCAGATGTATCTTTATGGTTTTTTCAAATAACAGATGCTGATTTAAAAAAAAAAAAGTGTGAAAAAAATTCTTAACATTTACAGAACAATTTGCATTGTTTTCCTCCCCCACACACATACCCCACACATTCTCTTGCACATACAGTGCCGACTGATGACATCCCTTTAACAAAGCATAATGTTCACCTATCATCTCACTGGAAGATTTAATGGACTGAACTCTGTTTGCAAAAAAGAAAACCCTGCCCTTCTACTCTACTCCATAAGCACCCATCTCCCTATTGTAGCTTGTTTAACCAGAATAAAAACTTGCATATCTCCTGGAGTCTTCTGGCTGGCCTGATGACACGTGTCCTTCTACAGTGGTGACAGCTGTCCTTTTTTCTGCATGGAATGGTACTAATGTAATGTGTGAGCACCATTAAGTGCAGAAGAAAAGTTACCCCAGTCAGGTGCTAGGTTAATAATTTTAGTACCGTACATTTTGTTTCAACTTGGAGGACTAGGATTGCTGCAAAGTTTTTATTTTCCGCAAACCGGGTCTAGTAAATGGTTCACTTGGCTCCCCAGTACCACTGCTGCATTGCTAAGCCACTGGGACTAGGGAAAGAAAGCCCTTTGTAAGTCCTAGATCTGCTAGTCTGAGCTTACACAGGCCTTACACTACCCATGTGACTGTGCCAGGCCAATCCAGAGGCACATAGTACCATTACATAGGTCAGGGAGAGGAAGTCGCATTCTGGTCCACACCCCAAATTGCCAGATTTTTCTCTTTGCAGCCAAATGCAGAAGCCAGGATAGGTGGGTATGTGCTGCTGGGGAGGGAGCTAAGCAAATCTTTTACTTTGACCGTTATAAAGTCCTATGATGAAGCCCGACTGCTGTCAGTTGTTGACTCTAATCTTCCTGCCCTTTCCATAAGCAAATAGTCTTTGCCTCTCTTTTTAAGTTACCAAACTAATTTAGTCCACTAATTCCTTTTCATCAGTGCATCCAAGTGTATGTGTAGCCTAATTTTTCTTTTTCCAGGTTTGATTGGAATATGGTAGGATTAGAACTCCTGTTAAAGCTGGCTGTGTCCCCTGGATAAATTCACCTTCACGATTTCTCCTGGTGAACATTGAGTTAAGGGGTAATCTTTCAATGGAGATACTTATTCCAATGGCAACTGTCTAAGAGAGAAATTCCCCTCATTTTGTGGAAATGTTTTTTGTTTCTCTCTCTCTCTCAATTCCTTTGTTTAGGCCTTTTGATTCTTGGAGGAAAATCTTATTATCTTAATAGTACAATACATTAGAGGACACAGGCAACTTCATCATACATGCTGGGTTATAGGCTTCTACTTCTAGATGATTTGACAGTGGCAAGCTTTTAAGGACATGCCCTCCTGTATTTCTTCCCCACTCCATGAACTCTCAATTTTTTGCTAGTGTCGGAAGGTGATGGACCTCTTCTCCTTTGTGAAGAAATCAGCTTCACTAGTTTTATTTTTTTTTTTCTTTATTATTCTCTAGAATTTTTCAGTCAACCTTCACTGTCTTCTAATGCCTACACAAAAGCCGTGTAAATGGATTGGTGCATTCTTGGTAAAACTTTGAGAACCGTACCTGGCGGGGACGACCTGTAATGTTGCTTAGGGCACTGGATCCTGCATGGGGTGCACACCTTGGCACCTGGTGCAACACATTGAGTTAGCTGCAGGGCACTATACAGGTACAGGACTGTGTTTCATCGTTCTAGAACCCAGTCCCTTAAGACCCCCTAGGGTTATGTCCACTATGATGGGTGAAGCCTGGACTTTATATGCAGCTTAGTCTTGAGGACAGGGTCACCCTGTATCTCTGACCATTAGTTTTTAAACCAGGCTATGTTTGGAATGTATTCACTTTGCATTGCAAACATTTATTCAGGCACTCAGTCTTAGGTGGATGACCAGGTTTTAAATCACACCACTGGTTGCACACTTTTAAGCCACTTCCACCTAGAATCATAGGCCCCTTTCACACGGGCGGCTGTTCTACCGCTGTTAAAAGCATGTTTTGTTATTTTGAAATTCCAAGACTCCAGGCACAACGATTACTTGCAGTTGTACATTGCGTTTAGCTGCGTTTACGTGCGTTTATATGCAGTTGCGTTTAGCTGCAGTGGAACATTCTTGACATTTCTGATGTGCTTCCTGTTGATTTTCTTTGTTGCCGCTGCTATCTGCAGGTGACACAGTGCACTGCTTTTACCTGCAGTTATGTGCAGATAGCTGCGCTACATCGTTCCTGGACGCATTCAAATCCATTTTTTCTAATCGCACATAATCGTCTAACGAAACCGTTGCTAAATGCAGAGTGTGAATTGTCAGAGTATAGCTGCGGTAGATAACTTCATCTATCCGCAGCTAAAAGCTGAATTCTATCCGTCCGTGTGAAAGGGGCCATAAGGTGCTCAGTAGCTTCTGCCTGCCCTTTCACCACAAGGATTAGTTGGGGGACAATCTACACCTAGGTTACCACATACTGCTTTTGGACAAGCTTACCCTATCTCCCACACTCTGTGTGCCCCATAGGGGAATACGCTCACTTGTAGCTATGACGGAGAAAAGGCGAAAGGGAGCCAAATCTAAACCACAGGTAAACATAACACTCGTCCCTTGCATCGGAGGAAGAACCAGTTCTAACAGTGACTTCAGCATCTGATTTTAGCACTATTTCAGGTACACAGCAAGAATTCTCTGCATCTTTGGCACAATTTGTTTGACAAATTACAGCTATAATATAGCCAACTTTGTGAAGGGCCCAGAAACCTTTTTTTCAGGGTGTTTCTCATGTTAGACACCCCCCCCCCCCCAGAGCACACTTTGTGTCTTGATAACCTTTATTTGGTTCTCTGTGCCCCCACCCTTTGAACCCATTAGGGGTATTCCCTTGGAGATTTTGGCCAGCAAAGTAGCCTTTTTGGTAGCCATCACATCTGCCAGACTTGTCTCTGAACTGGCAACCCTTTCCAGTATAGAGCTTTTCCTCATACAATCCCTTCCCTAGAGACCCTGGTATATCCTGCCGCACCTAAAGCTCCCGGGCCTTTCAAAGTCCCAGTTTAAATTGGCTATGAATGTCCTACTGGCGGCCGATCAGTTTGTTTCTTTTACAGAAGTCTTTCACCATTTGGATGCCTTCTTCATCAATGATCATCAGTATCCTCCTAGACACGCATGAGAAGTTTTTAAAAATTTGGACCCTGTGGATACAATATGCCATCTATGTTTTATAGCAAGTTATGCTTCTTTTAGAGGTCCTTTGGCCCTGGCTTGGGTGTGTAACATCCTTCCTCCTCTCCTTCACCACATCTTTTCCTTTTTTTATTCCCTTGGCCCCGTCTATATATTTCTTTCTCATTTGGCAGACCTGACTCCTGCATTAGCGCCTTCTGCCGCCCAGCTAGTGCTCGGTCTGTGTTCTTAGGTACAACCCTATTATTTTAATGCTTGCTTTTAACCCGGAATATCTGTTTTCTAGTTCAGTTGTTCTTCCCTCCTGACACTCAGTGGTTACTATTTGAGAAATTTATTGATGCATTGTATTTACCCACACACTAACAGGGCTTTGCATTTTGTCAAACTCCTAATAACTTATTGATAATAAATTGGCTGCCGCTGCTATCAGTTTACTCAGTGGTTTATAACCTTAAAGTGGAAGTCCGCCCTTTCACTTAAATTCTCCCCTGCAATCATTAATGTGAGCCAATTTCAGCCTTATGCCTCAAAATTAAAAAATCCCAGTTTTTCTACTTTTTTATTTTGCAGTAACCAGTGCCATCACATGCCTTCAATTCTACTTCCTCCAGAGAGTAAAATTAGCCAGTGGGTGTCAGGGGGCGACTGTCAGTGTAGCTGGAAGTGCTCTGGAGTCTCATCTCACAGTCTGCAATGATCACTATACACTAAAGGAACAGTGCAGGCAACCACACTAAGTCTACATTTCCACTAGTGCGACTTTGGACACAAAGTCACATGACAAGTCACATCTCATTGATTTCAATGGCACCCCCATTCCCATCTATGCGACTTTGAAAAGGTACCTGCACTACTTTGATGTGACTTTTGATGCAACGTTGATCCAGAGAGTGTAAAGTTGGATTAAAGCTGCACTCAAAGTCACACTCTAAATTGTGCAACTTTGGGGTTGCAATAGTGGAGACGTACACTAAGGCTCAGTTTCAACTAGTATGACTTGTGACACGACTTTTGGACACAGTCGCATGACAAGTCACAGCCCATTGATTTTAATGGTACCCGTTCCCGCCTATGCGACTTTGAAAACCTGCACTACATTGATGCGACTTTGATCCAGAGAGTGTAAAGTTGTATCAAAGTTGCACTCCAAAGTCGCACTCTAGCCTTATGCTATGTTTCCACTAGTGCCCCTCAGTGTGAAAGGGGTCTTGATGAATTGACAAAGGATGATGCTTGGAAAAGAAACTTTTGTGTACATTAACAGGCTTGTAAATACTTCTTCTCGCTTAGATGTTGACATTACATTACTACATTGCCTATCTATTGTAAAGCAAGTTGATTTTTATTATGTGGTTTATTTCTATGTATAGCAGCATGGTAGATAGAACTGTATCTTTTGAAACTAAACTGTATTTGCTGTTAAAACTGTTGATAGGTCATTTACCTCACATCTCATTTATCTTCTTGTTTACAGATCAGTCTATTATGGATGTGTTGAAACATAAATGTTTTCTAGAAGAATTGTTATTTTGGACTGTGAAGTATGAATTTCCCCAAAAGATGGTTACATTTTTATTGAATATGCTGCCTGATCAAGAGTATAAGGTAAACAGAATCTTGAATCAAGAATTATTTATGGCAAATCATTGTATAGTGATACCTCGTTTCACAAACTTAATTTGTGAACTGACTCTGGTCGCGAACCGAGGCAGATTTTCCCATAGGGTTCATTAAATCCGATTAATCCGTTCTGATCTTCTTTTTTTTTTTTTTTTTTTGGTTTTTAAATCACAAAGGCGACTTCTATCCGACTTGTGCCCATAGAATTCAATGAAAGTCGCCTCCAAGTCGGATCCCCATCTATATTGAAGCAACTTTAAAGGAAAAAGAATTTACACAGGCAGTCGCCTGGCATGGAGGTCACTTCAGGTCACGTAAGCCGCGCTGAAGTCGCCTTGAAGTAGCTTTCAAACCACTTAGCAAGGTCGCCCCTGAAGTCGGATCGCCTACGTGTGAACTGGTCTTCACAGTACTGTACACTTTCAGTGTCTCTCTGTGACCCACGATCTCACCAGAGCAGGGAAAATGGCCACAAATCGTGTTTGTGAGCCAAAGCGGAGTTCACGAACTGAAGCAAATTTTTGTGAACTCTTCTGTACATGAACAGAAGCGTTCGTGAACCAAGGTACAAGTAGCGAGACACAGGAAGAGGCAGGGCCACCACCATAAAGACTGGTCTGTAAAATCTTGGTGCCCCTATGCTTCACACAGGATGGTGCCCTCGTTTGGTGATGGTATTAAGGCATTAAAGTGATTGTAAAGTCTTGTTTTTTTTATTTTTTTAAATGAAAAATAACAAACATGTTATACTTACCTCCTCTGTTGCAGTGGATTTTCACAGAGCAGCCTGGATCCTCCTCTTCTCGGGTCCCTCTATGGCTCTCCTGGCCCCTCCCTCCTGTTAGGTGCCCCCACAGCAAGCAGCTTGCTATGGGGGCACCTGAGCCGAGTCGCAGCTCTGTGTGTCCATTCAGACACAAAGCTGCGTCCTGGCCCCGCCCCCTTTCTATTCTCATTGGCTGACTGACTTTAACCCCAGCGGGAGCCAATGGCGCCGCGCTGCTGTCTCAAACAATGAGGAGGGGAGTCCCAAATGGCTGAGACATTCCTACATCATCGCTGGAGCTAGGGGAACCTCAGGCATGTATTGGGGTGGCTGCTGCACACAGAAACCTTTTTTTCCTCTAAATGCATAGAATGCATTAAGATAAAAAAAACCTTCTGCCTTTACAACCACTTTAAGTGTTGTCATGCGTATGTTTGTTATGAGGGGGTGCCGTCCCCCATTTGTTAAAAGTTATGAATGTTTGTCTATGCTTTAGCAGCACTATCAAAGGAATTCTGTTGACAAGGCAAGTCATTTTGGGAACTTCAATACAGGGCTTGATAAATTTGCTTTGAATCTAGGAGCCAGCTAAAAAAATTAAGAGCCAGTTTTTTTTAGTGTAGTGTGGGTTGTCAGCGCCCGGGGTAAGGCAAGTAATTTCCATACCCTAACCCTAACTTACTCAAAGCAGAGCAGCCAGTCAATAACTCCAACGTAACACTGTTACATTGGGGTTATAGGCTGGCCAGAAAGCGTGACGCTAAAAACCTGTTATAGGGGGAAACTCCTTAATATGCCTAATGCATCGTGACTGCGGCATGTAAAACGCCCTCATCTGCTGCCTAATGGAGCTTAAGGGTGGCAAAAACATGTCTCTACTGCACATTTTTACCACCCAACTGCACATCTAAATGAAGCCTTAGTAACACTTTAAATAATAAAATACAAAAAAAAGGTGAAAGAAGACACTTCCTGTCTACATGTGTGTACGCAACGGTGACTATTCATTGCTCTGGTGGGTTTCTGGTCACCATAAAATACTGGAGCCCAGCTGCACTTAAAGAGTTGTAATTGTTGATGGTATACAGACCATAGACTCTTCTAAAGCATATCCAGCTGCCTCATCTCCCCTCACGATTTTGTTGCTTAGCATAAAGATCACGATTTTCGCGGCGTAACATCACCTTTCACATTATACAAAAAAATGGGCTAAGTTTACTGTTTAGTTTTTTTTTTTAAATTCATTAAAGTGTACTTTTTCAAAAAAAATTGTTTGAAAGACCACTGCGCAAATACCATGTGACATAAAATATTGCAATAACCGCCATTTTATTCTCTAGGGTCTCTGCGAAAAAAAAAATATATATATATATATATATAATGTTTGGGGGTTCTAAGTAATTTTCTAGCAGAAAACACAGATTTTTACTTGTAAGCAACTAATGTCAGAAAAGGTTTAGTCTTTAAGTGGTTAAACTGACCTCATTTACAGACCGGAGTTCATTCCTTTGCTAAAAGATACAATGTTCATACTTACCAGCGATATTGTCAGATACTTGGCAGGCTGCCCGGATTTTGTTTTTCTTTAACCACTTCCCGACCGTGCGCTGCCTATTTACGGCGACAGCGTGGCTCTATTCCATGAATCGCTGTAAATAGGTGGTGATTTACAGACAGGCAGCTAAGGGGCGTGAGCACGCCGCTGCTGGCCTGCGCTCGTGCCCGCTGCACTCTGCTGGAGTGTGCCCGCGGCTCGGGCGGACCTGATGTTCGCCGGCGAGCCGTGATGAGCTTCCAGAGGGAAAGAATGGGGAACCGTCGGTGTAAACACGGCGGTTCCCCGTTCTGTCAGTGGGCATTTTAAAAGATCTACTGATCCCTGTCACTGGGATCAGTTAGATCTTTTATGCCTATGGTAGCCCAGCCCCCTCACAGTTAGAACACGCCTAGGGAACACAGTTAACCCCTAGATCTCCCCCTGCAGGTTAACCCCTTCACTGCCAATGACATTTATACAGTAATCAGTGGACATTTAAATTTCTGATCGTTGTATAAATGTCATTGGTCCCAAAAAAGTGTCAAAAATGTCAGACATGTCCGCCCCAATATCAAAGTCCCGATAAAAATCGCAGATCGCCGCCTTTGCTTTAAAAAAAAATAAAAAAATGTAAAAACGCCAGAAATTAATTCTCATGGTTTGTAAACGCAGCAACTTTTGCGCAAACCAATCAAACGTCGATTGCGTTTTTTTTAATTTTTTTTTTACCAAAAATATGAGGAAGAATATAAATTGGCCAAAACTGATGAATACATTTGGTTTTTTATATATTTTATTTTTTTTTGATTTGTATTTTAGCAAAAAGTAAGAAATATAGGTTTTTTTTTTCCTGCAAAATTGTCGCTATTTTTTTGTTTATAGCAGCGATCAGAAATGACGCAGAGGTGACCAGATACCACCAAAAGAAAGCTCTATTTGTGGGGAAAAAAAGGACGTCAATTTCGTTTGGGTACAACGTCGCACGACCACGCAGTTGTCAGCTAAAGCGACGCAGTGCCGAATTGCAAAAAGTGCTCTGGTCCTACAGTGGGAAATCTTTCCGGGGCTGAAGTGGTTAACAGCTGTCAGCTTAGGCAGAGAACGGCCCTTTACTCTTCAGAGATAGTGAGGGGAGAGAAGGATCGGCTGCCGCTCACTGGGACGCGGTTTCTCGTCGCCATGGCGACCTGGTGCCTGGGTTTTGTCGAGCCCTGCCTTAATATATCTACTTTTTAAGCATTCAGCATAACAAGCTACCTTTTTTTTCCATACATGTAATTAATATAAACAAAAGTAGTGAATAAAAAAGGTCAGTACAGAAGGAGAATGTCTGTCTGTTTATAAGGGTTTTTTTTAGGTTTTGGGTCACTAAAAATGTAATTTTATTGTAAAGGCAGTCAAAGCTGAATTTTTATATTTTTAATATTTTAAGATGGTAATATTTCCATAGTTACATTGGTCTAGCTCATGGGTGCTCGACTCGTGGCTCTCCAGCTGTTGCGAAACTGCAAGTCCAATCATGCCTCAGCCTTTGGGAGTCATGCTTGTTTATGCCAGCCTTGCAATGCCTCATGGAGCTTGTAGTTCTGTAATAGCTGGTCTAGTTTGTACAAGTGTAAGTATGTATGTGCCATATCTGTGAGATGGACATGGCAGTCCTGTGGCCCAGATCATGGAAACTATGAGTGTTTTGAGTTTGCAAAGCAGAGCGGAAATAAAAGCTGCTTTCCAATGTTTCACACAACCTTTGCAAAGACATTTTGTACCTGAATTCATTTCTTTGTTGTGAACATGATTAAAGCGGAGTTCCACCCATTTTTTTAACATTGTCTGCCCTGCATGCTCTTATCTCCTAGTTTTCACAATGGCAATTTTTTTTTTTTTTTTAATGCTTGCAAATACCTTTATTTTGGAGTTATTTGTGACTTCCGCCCCTTCCTAGCCTAGGCGATTACGTCACTAGGCGATTTGCAAGGGTTCCTGGGATAGCAGCATCATGTATCCCAGCAGTCTTTGCGAATCGCCTACTGACGAAATCTCGCGGTATTTACAGACAGTAAATGACGCGAACGTGTCTGATTGACAGGTTGCTATAGCAATGGGGCGGGACCTTCCGCCGACGCCGACATTGCTATGGCAACCTGTTAGGAAGACGGAGAGCCGTGCAGTGGCATTACTGCGCATGCGCGAAAATGTGAGGAAATCCCGGAAACGAAGACAGGAGGGCTTCGGATGCCCACAGCTAAAATGGAACCTGCCTGCTTCCGAGATCAGTAAGTAAAAAACTATTTTTAAAGAAAGTAAAATTACAACACATATGACATGTTGTAATTGTTAATGTACGTGTTAGGACCAATGCAGAGCAGTTTTTAAAGAAAAAATGTTTAGGGGACTGGAACTCCGCTTTAATTATGGATTAATGCTTGACTAAAATAGCCCTCCTTGAGATAGTTACATTGTATAAAAACATGAAATGATCACATACAATCATTTAACAGTGTTGCAGTTTGAGTAAAGCTGGCTATACAGTTTGTGTATTTGTGTGTTTTTTTTTTCAAATCAGATAGATGGAGGAAACCCTTGGCACATTTTATTCTTACAGAACAATACAATATTTGAAATTGGGTTGCTCGTATTTGTTGACTGAGAATTAGTTTCTGCAGATTATACTCATGACATGTTCTTTTTATTTATTTTTTTTCAGATGGCATTTACAAAAACATTTGTACAGCACTATGCGTTCATCATGAAAACACTGAAGAAAAGCCATGAATCAGATACAATGTCTAATAGAATTGTGCATATTAGTGTCCAGCTATTCAGCAATGAGGAGCTGGCTCGCCAAGTCACTGAAGAATGCCAGCTGTTGGACATTATGGTCACTGTGCTGCTCTATATGATGGAAAGTTGCCTTATCAAAAGTGAATTACAAGGTAGCATATAACTGAGCATGTGGCATTTGGCAGCTAAATGACAGGGTATGGGGCTCAGCACAGGTTAGGTAGGACTTGATCTCAATTTGGTCAGAAGTCTAGGCTCCATTTTCAATCTGGGCCTAAAGGACTCCAGAAAAGCTAGTAACATAACTACATGCTGCTACTTCAAGCTTGCTGCACTGTTACATTGGAAATGTTTTTGGCCAGGTCAGATTGACTTTAGTGTATTTTGTTCGTGTCTGCATTGTAAACCTTAGATGGTGGTTAACCTCTTTCTCTAAATTCTGATCATAAGCATTTGTTTGGTCTCCGCAGCAAAGTGTAATTATTTAAATTTGCTCCTCACAAAGTATTTGCATTTTTTTAATTTCAATATAATATACACACACATTGGCCAGCTAACTGTAAAATTGTTTTATCCTTGCAAAAACTGGGACTTTCAATAACTTTACAGATCTGCATGACTAGCTAAATTTGCGATATGTGACAATATACAGCAACTGTATATTTTTTTCAGAAAAGCTCTACATTTTAATGTAATGTCATTGGCCGGCTGTAGCCAGTGATCAGTCTGCAACATTGTGTACCTGTAGAAAGTCACATGGTGTGAGGCTGAAGCAGGATGCTGATCTGTTGCAGACATTTTTTCGCATCGTTAAAATTACATCATAAAACCTTTTTGTACAAACGACAAAAGCACTTGTCATACATAATACTTGTATGTAATAATGTATCTACAGCACCTATGTCATCTCTTGAGCTATGTGGATGCGAAGTTTCTGAGTGCGCTATTTCCTCAGTCATTACATTATAAAGGGTATAAGTTGGGGAGAATAGGTTTCTGGGTGCGTTGGCCATCTGTCCCATATTTTTTTGGTACTTGGTAGGACAATCCCTATGATCCCATGCAAGTGTTTTTTTAAATATATATTTAAGTGACAGAGTAGCATTGATTTCAAGTATCCATGAAGTAAAGGTTTGAGGATTAGCTTGCATACGGAGTCATGCAATCAGTTTGTGGGAGGAACGTATTTGTGAGCATGTCCGATTCAAGACCATAAAAGAGGCCTAAAACATGAGGGCTTAGGGACACTGGAGAACCCATTTTATTATGAAGGAACTTTACTGCTTGTTCCCAGTATCCCTGTATCGTGGGGACATGTCCATGTTAGGTGGTAAACGATGGCAGGAGTATTTCATTTAGGGCATACTGGACTGTGATTGTTACACAACTTAGACAATCTGATCGGTGCTAGATAGGATCTGTGTAAAATATACAATTGCACAAATCTACTGGAATGTTTGGAGGACACTAACTTTCAGGTATCAACTACCTCACCTCTGTGTCGAATATTTTTAATTTACCTGATTTTTGTCATCCATGAACAAGGAAGTAGATGCTGATACCAGAAAAAGATGGGTCCATGTGTGCCCCCCCGGACCGTTTTTATTTTTCCAGCACCCTTCTGCCACTTTCAGTATGTCTGCCACTGCAAAATAGCCCGCTCTTCCGGGTAAGGAGCAGCTTATGACCTCCATCAATGATGCAGTGCTCGAACCATACTACTCACTAGGCCCTCAGTGCAATGTCACGTGACAGGGAGTGACATGATTGATCCCTCTAAGATCTAAAACCACCTTACACTGGGTGTTTTGCTTGTGGGCAAGGGCTGCAAAAGCAAAGTGGGTGGGAGGTGAGCAATTTGCAGACCTTTGCCAGTTTGCCCTGAATGGTACAGGTGATGAGGTCTCTTTAAAGCTGAACTCCTGTAAGATTTAAAATACACTAATTATTGCATTTTTTATTTAATAAAGAAAGAAATTTAATTTAAATGCAACTAGTGTAACTACCTGAATCTGTCCTAATAGACTTTTTTATTCACCTGTACAGCAGCACTTCAAATGGGAGAGGCAGCACTAACAGCCATGCGCATACTGTAAGAAAATTGGTGGAAAGAGAACATGCTACACAGGAGCAGATGGGGTGAACTGCTGCTGCTCTTCCACTTTCTCTTACTAGGCTAGGGCAGCGGGGTTACTAAACTATATTGCAGGGAAAAGGAAGGTCACCCAGCTAGTTGTACTGGCTAACAGTGCTGTATAAATCTGTGGTTGGGATTGACAGCTATTCAAATCATCTGGCAGGTAAAATTGCTTATACAGTATAGTGTTTATGTATTTTTTTCTTTTTTCAATTTTTTTTTCCAGATGAAGAAAACAGTTTACACGTAGTAGTAAATTGTGGGGAAGCATTACTGAAGAATAATACATACTGGCCACTCGTCAGTGACTTTATAAATATTTTGTCTCACCAAAGTGTAGCCAAAAAGTTCTTAGAGGATCATGGATTGTTAGTGACTTGGATGAATTTTGTATCTTTCTTTCAAGGTAGGCATAACCATTTTCTGAATAGTATATACCTTTGTATTATTTGTTGAAAGTATTTTGTTTTTGCTTGTGTACCACCACAGTTTTGTTCGTACATGTGCACCTTTTTGAGCTGCATTTGCCTGATTTTATAATTCAGAAATAGGCAGTTTAAGTAATTTTGTGTTTTCACAATTTTTCTTGTGCAGAGCATTATGCACATATCAAAGTTATTAATGGAGGGTTTACTCTAAAGAAAGCAATGTGTTGGTTAGAGGCAGTGCAGATTAACTGCTGCAAGTACTGTGACTATATATCTAGCAAGAGTAAGGCCTCATGCACACAGGACGTTTTTACAGCTGCTGTTTTTGGCTTCAGACATTTTTTCCTACAGTCAATAAACTCTCCATCATGTTATCCTATGTGTCCATGCACACTGGCTGTTGTCAACTGTTTTTGGCTGGGGCATTTTTTGGCTGTAAAAAAAAAAACCAAGACTAGTGGGTTCTGAGAGGAGTTTTTCAGCTGTAAAAACGCTGGAACGCCCAAAAACGACAAACGCTCAAAAAAACGCTCATCAGCGTTTAACGTTTTTGATCTCATTGAAAAAAAAAAACCTCTAAAAAAAGGTTATTGCAAAAATGGTGAAAAACTCACTACTAAGCTACTGACGTTTTTATAACTTTTTTAAAACGTCCTATGGGCTGGAAGCCTTAGCCCTCATGCACACTGGACATTATTACAGCTGCTGTTTTTGACCTCAGTTTTTTTTTTTGCAGTCAATAAACTCCCCAGCATGTTATCCTATGTGTCCATGCACACATAGGCTGTTATAAGTAGTTTTTGGCAGGGGCGTAGTGGGTTTTGAGAGGAGTTTTTCAGCTGTAAAAATGCTTCAACTCTGAAAAAAGCAGAGAACCAATTAAAAACACCAAAAACCGCTGAAAATGTGGCTATTCAGCATTTATCAGCGTATTTGAGTCATAAGCTTTTATGGGAGTATAGTCTTGCTAAAAACCGCTACAACTAAAAAACGCTAGAAAGCGTTAACACTACTACAGAAACTCTGAAAAACTTGCTCTGCAGCTTTCTACAGCTAACATTACTGGCTTTTTATAACGTCCAGTGTGCATGAGGCCTTACAGCAGTGGTTCTCAACTCCTGTCCTCAGGACCCACTAACAGGCCAGATTTTAAGTATTACCTTGGGGAGATGCAGACTAGAATACTGCAATCATTTGCTGCTCAGTGATATCACCTGTGATGTATTTCAGTTATCTTGCAAACCTGACCTGTTAGTGCAGTGGTTCTCAACTCCTGTCCTCGAGACCCACTAACAGGCCAGGTTTGCAGGATGACTGAAATGCATCACAGGTGATCTCATTTGCTGCTTAGTGATTGCAGGTGATTACTTAAAATCTGACCTGTTGGTGGGTCCTGAGGACAGGAGTTGAGAACCACTGTGTTAGTGGGTCCTGAGGACAGGCGTTGAAAACCACTGACTTACAGGTATGTAGTATGAGTGTCTGCTTGCCTAGATATAAAATAAGTGGATTGTTTAGGTAAATATTTCGTTAACAAATGTTGACAGATTTGAAGGAAACTGAATAAAGATTGTAAATTCAGATTGCAAGTCAGATATAGACTTGCATTGTGAGAAGGGGCATGGAAGTACAACCATGGTGTATCACTGCAAAAGGATGACAAACCACCTTATTTACTGAGCAGGTATGGGTTTCCCCTTTGTGCACATAAAGAAACCATGCTTAGGAGCTTTTTTTATTTTTTTATTTTTTAATGTATTATGTCTATATCCTTCACACACATGCATCTGCAGCACAATGGCGTGTGCTTAAAAAAGCAGGACATGCTATACTTTTTTTTTCTCAGTGCAGCGTGTTGCAATGCACTAGATCGTATCATAATGTACTGTGGTGCATAAAGATATACAGTATATAATTTGTGACATTTCAATAATGTTGAAAAGAAAGTGAACCGTGCTATGTGTCATTACAGTGTACTGCAACTGAACCTTCCACAGCGCAGACCTGTGGCCACTGGTGTGAACAAGCCCTTCTACTTCTTTCCTGCACACTGTAGACTTGCCAGTGCTTTACTGGGATGCTAACCACTGTGCAGAACCTACATAATTAATGTTCTTGTTTAGCAACCCTGTTACCCCTTGCATATAGCTAATGTTTGTGAATCTCTTAAAACTTTTGTCATGTTTTTTCTTTTCCCTGTGTCTGCATTGGGAAGACTTAACCTCCCTTTTTTAAAACTCTGGTGATGTCACCTCTATACAGTACTTGAGTTCCCAAGTCTGCATCTTGGTAGCAGCATGTGGGGGGCCCTATTCTCCCTGTACAAAAAATACCCTGGTTATACCAGAAATTATGCAAAAACAAGGCTGGGTAATCTCACCACTGGGGCCTCAAAGAGAAAGCAGAAGCCAGCAATAATATTGATAATGATAAACCCCAAATGTTTTTTTTTTTTTTTTAAATTTTTACATTTTCTTTTGTAACTGTGAATACATTAACCTGTCTTTGCTTTATTCTAGGTATGAATTTAAATAAGAGGGAACTCAATGAACATGTAGAGTTTGAGTCCCAGACCTATTATGCTGCATTTGCTGCTGAACTTGAAGCCTGTGCCCAGCCAATGTGGGGTCTCCTGTCCCATTGCAAAGTCAGGGTAGGTAAAATGTCATATTGAATGGGTAAAATCCAATAACCCAGCAGCTTGTACTGCTGAAAAGTGAAAAAAAAGTCTGTTATTAATTTCCTCTCATTGAAAAGGGTGAACATCAAAGAATTGGTTGCCTTTTGATGATTCCATTGTAAAGCATACACATCACAAGTAGTGGTATTCCTTGAAATAAGTGTAGCGATTTCACAATATATCCAAAAGAAACACACTACTGACATGCGTAAATGTGCAAATCCCACTTTAATGCAATATGACCTATTGCATTGAAGTGAAATTATATGAATTCTTGTGCAAACAAATGACACGTGTTAACATGTATCAAAAGTCATACGAACTATACATACAACAATGTAAAGTGCATATACTAACTTCACCCTTACCATCACAAGTTGCGTGGAGGCTGCCATTGCTGATCTCTTGAAAATGCTAAATGTCTGACTGTGGGGCTCATCCATTTACAGCAGCGATGAGTCATTGATCTGGAATTCATACACATATTTGAAGTTTTAATTTGTTCCAAGTCAGTGACTCCTGAAGTATTCAATTTAATGGCATAGCATGACAGCCAGAGAACCAGCAATTTCATTGGGAAATCCAATTCTAAATTAGCTCCACTCTACTGGATATTTCATCTTTTCATTTTGACTACAGTATGTTAAGTATGTAGTTGTTTAACATGTTATTTTTGAGAGATGAATATTTACCATATATGCTGCTCAAATCACAAAGCTGATACACCATAATGAGAGTCCTTATTTTAAAAAAATGACTTTTTTCACCTCCAATTATATTTGAAAATTGGGTAAAAATGAAGTCCATTTGCCTTTCTGTTAACTCTTTGTGGATTGAGCCTTTGATATATTTAATGTGAGGTAATATGGCTACTTATCAGATATTTTTTTTTTCAGGGTCAAATGCAACCATTGTGTTAATTTGTTTCAGCAGTAGGCTTATGCATATTTGTGTTTGTAGGAAACCCAGGAGTACACAAGGAATGTTGTCCGGTATTGCCTTGAAGCACTTCAAGATTGGTTTGATGCCATCAACTTTGTGGACGAGGTAAGACATTCACTTTTTAGTGTCTGAACAAAACTAAACTGATACATTGGCATAGTGATTGTTGGTCAAGCAGTTACTGTTCAACCTGTTCTATGTCCATGTAGGGCGGAACAACAGGTTCAGTTAACATGCTCCCTTTGTCCAGCTGGATATACTTGTCTTCCTTGCTCCTCATCTATTAAGTTTGCCACAACATGAAAGACTAAATAAAGTCGTTTTTAAGTTGTCAATATGTTATTTTTCCAAATTGAATAAGAATACTACACCCCGCTACTGTATGTGACCATATTCCTATAGTTATATAAGCACAAGTCCATAAATACAGTCCCAATGCAGGTGAGATGAAGTGCTTAGTGGCAGAATCTTAAAAGGCGCTCTAATTGTGCTCAGACTGGGTGCCCCACATAGATGTGCACTCACCCCAGCTCAGTGACCCACCATCTCTGGAGCGGTCAGATGTATCATAGAATTTTGAACACCCTCAAAGTTTGATCACAGTAGGACTGTGTATGTAATACATTTATTTATTCTATAATGAACATTCTTTATCTCAAAATATGTTTTTAAATTGAAAATCTAAATAGAAAAGGATGGTTTTAAACATATGGTTGATCACCGGGAACAATAATCTATTGACACCTCAAAAATCCCTTTTGTCTAGTGTTTTGGTTCAGCATTCAGTTGGGATGTGGTGTCTAATGCCATTCCTGGAATCCAATATCTTTGGTACAGTAGGAAGAAGGGACCCTGTGTGTAGGCTACATGTCTCATTGACTGTTGACCTGCTCCCTTGTGACACCATTGTTGCATAGTGATTGGACACATGACACCTTGCACCGCCCCCAGAGAAAGAAGGGGAGTAAGTTGCATGTTCCTCATATTTAAACATAGTGAGTATTTTGGTTTTCCACTTTACTTCTTGCAAGGAAAAGTATTGGTACCTGTGGAAGGGGAAGAAGCAGTTAAAAAAGAAGAGAAGTAAGTGTTTGTTTTTTTTTTCTCTTTTCTTTTTTTAAGAATCATACTTGCCTAGGCAGATGCAATCTGCCCCCTTGGGCCTCCAACACTGAGAACCGAGTGATCGAACACCGCTGATCACTCGGTTCTCAGACCTCTGTGATCAGAGAGCTGCTGACTGTCAGGCCGTGGAGGGGGCAGGAGCAGCCGGGTCAGGCTCTCGGTGGTTCGCTGAGAGGCTGAGCTGGGTGTCAGTCTAGGGATCTGGTGGATCCCGACTCCATGGTTGTGATGACGCTGAGCCTGGACTAACTGCTATCATGTCAGCGTAGAGCGGACTTCAGCCCGCTCTCTACTGAAAACGGGTCACAGGAGTGCAAAAGAACTGCACTTCTGTGATCCACAGGAGGAGGACAGCCAAGCAAGCTTTGGCTGTACTACTTTCTCCTTTAAGTGAACCTGTCATTTTGCCCTGCATAGTACTAATTGTAGGCTGATAGCAATAAAGATTGATATATAAATTCTGATGGGTATGTATAAACAAATAAATAATTGCAACACCACCAAAATAAATGTGTATGTGTGTGTGAATGAAATTAATTTATGTGAAATGAATCCAAATTAAAAAAAGATATGCAGCCACATGAGTCCAACTGTACTCCTACCAATAGTGTCACATAACCTATATTAAGCAAGTTCATGGGGAGAAAAGTATTTCTATAACAGACCAAAGCAAAGTGTTATGAATAGAGGAACATGAAGTGTCTTCCACCATCAAATCTACCAGTGTGTGGACTTTAACTGAGCACCCAGTGAATTGCACACTTGCCAGAAATATATGCTACAAGTGTAGCAAACACAGGCTAGTCAATAGAGGCACAAATTTTACCTTTGTGCAGTTCCAGCCTTCTAATGTTTCCCTTATCTCTGTTCTCACCTCTCCACACAATAGAATACCAATGGAGCAGACAGAGTATGGCCGTAGCATAGTAGCTTATTTAACAATCTTAGAAACCTATGAACCACATCCAAAAAAAAAAAACGACTAAAACCTGCATATAAAACTCACATAAAAAGACGCTACACTAGAATCTATGCAGCAGCTTGACGCTGGCACATAAACTTCATCCTACATGTTTTGTCCAATGGGACATCTTCAAAGACCTCTGGTGCCAACTGTCCGCTATCCTTTTGTAGCCACCCTTACTACTTCCATCTGGGAGGAGGTGCAGAAATTCATCTGTTTGCATAGGCATTCTGCCATGTTACTAGGGCAAGCTCTCTGGAAATATGTTAGTCACAAGCAGTTAATTCAGAAAGATCAAAGACTGGATCATAGCTATTACTGCAGGCAAATTCAGAAAAAACCCAGTGACAAAAAATAAAATAAACTCTTCATAAAGGAATGTAAAAAAAGGAGATGCAGTGGTTCCATAAGTTTAGAACCTTCGTGCCCCATGGTTTGAAAGTGGATTGGGACATCAGCTGCTTCACTGGCACAATGTAGCAGTTCTTGTTGTTTTTCTTATATAGGAATTAAAATAAATAAATATATTATACTTATTTTTATGTATTTTACCAGTTAGTGCCTATTACAGGTATTTTTTATGCCGTGATAGGTTTATGTGTATTATATGTACATCTAGGAAACTATTATTATGGATATTTAGGAGACTTCATTCATGTTTGTTATATATGATATATTAACCCTCCGTGTAGTTAATGTTAGGATGGTTTCAATGTTTTATATTAATTTTATTATTTTGACATTCCTTTATGGAGAGTTTATTTTTTGTCACTGGGTTGTTTCTCAATTTGCTTGCATTAATAGTTTTGATACAGTATTTGGAAATATGTCGGTCTCGAGCGGTTTAGCTACAGATCCTGGTATTCAGAAAGATGGGGGCAAGTCGGCCTTGGTAATATGGCAGAATGCCTGTGCAAACATGCCTAAATTTCTCTAGCTCCTCCTAGATTGGATGAGTTAGATGGCAGACAGTTGGTGCTAAAGGACCCTGAAGATGTTCTATTGGATGAAACATGTAGAATGGAGTCTGTGCTGACATCACGCAGCTGCATCGGTTCTAGTGTAGATAGTCTTCATGCGGAGTATCTGCGCCGTATTACTAGTTTTTAGCCTATTTGGATGTGGTTTATCATATGTTTCTACGATTCTTAATAGACTACTACACTATGGCCATACTCTGTTTGCTCCATTGGTGAGATTTATCACTATAGCCCAAGCTGGTATTCTATTCTATGGAGAGGTGAGGACAGAGACAAGGCATTCATTAGCAAACCGGAGCTACACAGAGGGAGCATTTGTTGAATTGGGCTGTTTGCTGTACTCATTGTAGCATATATTTCTGGTGAGTGGGCAATTTACTTGTTTGGTAAAAGCCCACTTTGGGGTTGATTTACTGAAACGGGAGAGTGCAAAATCTTGTGCAGCTCTGCATGGTAGCCAATCAGCTAACTTCAGCTTGTTCATTTAAACTCTGACAAAGAAACTTGGAAGCTTATTCGTTTCTATGCACAGCTGCACCGGATTTTGCATTCTTCAGTTTTAGTAAATCTACGCCTTTTGTTTTTTCTCCCATGAGTTTGCTTTTATGCGTTTTGTGAAGCTATTCCTTAGAGTATAGTTTTTTTATTTCAATTCATTTCACATTGATTTCATTCATTCATTCACATGCATTTATTTTGGTGGTGCTGCAATTTTTTGTTTATTCAAAAAGTGACAGCCAGTCAGTCAGCAGCTCTGCCACAGCACTGGTTTTCTTTCTGTTAATTTTTCTCTTTTTGCAAGCCAGTGTTGTTCCAATATGCTATCTATATAGCTAGTTTACATGGTTTTCCATGAATCGTCAGCCTGCCTAAAAAATGTTGTTGGTTTGATGTCTTGATTAGTTTTCTTTGTCTATTTTGGAATATGTACGTTTTGCTTGTGATTTTATACCGTATACTTAAATTGTTTTTTTTCCTTTTCAGCCTGCTCCAAATCAAGTTACTTTCCATTTGCCTCTACATCGATACTATGCCATGTTTCTGAGCAAGGTGAATATGTATTTTCATTTTCTGATAGGGGTGCACTGAATGGAAATTTTGGTACCGAAACCGAAAATGCACTTAGCTGAAAACCGAAAATGACAGTCTTTAAAAATGTTTTATTTTTTTTATATACAATTGTCATATGCAGCCTACCTGTGCCCAGCAGCCTCACCAGTGCCATCATATGCAGCCTACCTGTGCCCAGCAGCCTCACCAGTGCCTGTCATATGCAGCTTACTTGTGCCCAGCACTGATGGGCACTGGTAGGCAGCACTGATGGGCACTGATAAGCGGCGCTGATAGGCACTGATAAGCGGCGCTGATAGGCACTCATAAGCGGCGCTGATGGGCACTCATAAGCGGCGCTGATGGGCACTCATAAGCGGCGCTGATAGGCACTGATAAGCGGCGCTGATAGGCACTGATAAGCGGCGCTGATAGGCACTGATAAGCGGCGCTGATAGGCACTGATAAGCGGCGCTGATAGGCACTGATAAGCGGCGCTGATAGGCACTGATAAGCGGCACTGATAAGCGGCGCTGTTAGGCACTGATAGGCACTGATAAGCGGCACTGATAGGCACTGATAAGCGGCGCTGATAGGCACTGATAGGCACTGATAAGCGGCGCTGATTGTCACTGATGGCACTTATAGGCTACACTGGTTGGCAGCACTGATTGGCACTTATAGTTGGCACTGATTGGCAGCAGTGATGGGCACTGATTTTTTTTCTTTCAGCCGATACCGAAAACCCAGATTTCGGCTGATAGTGCTGATAATTTTCAGCGGCCGAAATTTCAGTGCACCTCTATTTTCTGAACCTTTGTAGTAATGTATACAGTTTCAATACACCTCTGCTAGTGATATTTCCTTGTAGAATGATGAGACTTTAGCAGTGGTTGCTTCTACGCACATTTCAGACAGAATATTTGTTTAATGTTTAGGTTTGAAGGCTTTCAGCAGCAACTTTTAATAGGGTAACTTTCTAGTTGGATGCTGGGCATCAGGGGCAGTAATAGATGCTATGATAAGCTGTGCTTAAAGTGGAACTTTAGGGGGAAAAATGGTAAACAGCAGGATTTTTAATGCAGAAGGGACCTACGATGAAGGTCCTTACCTACAGCCTTACCTGCCTGTTCATCCTATACACTGAGCTGCTTGGTGTACAATTTTGGCAATGCCGAGATGAATGAACTCTTACGCATGGATGGGCGTGATGTTCTCTAAACCAAGCCAATAAAATTGCCCAAATATTGGTACCCAGCAGCAGAAAAATGTCAGCAGCTGACAGGGAGCTCTGGGACATCACAGAGCTGGAGAGAAGGTAAGTATGTTTCCACTTTAAGAACCTTTTAGAGCATTTTTTTCTATACTAATTTACTTAATTTATATCCAGCCAATGTTTTTTTTTTTTTTTTTGAGTTCTGATTAGATTGAGAAAGGGTTCAAACCTATTTTACTGCTATCAAATTCTCCATTAGAGATTTCTCCTCAGTTCTGTCTCTTTGACAACTTCAGCACTAGATGAGAAGTGAGCGAAAATCTTCAACATGGACACAGCAGTCTGCGAGAGGTTCTAGCCCTCCCTTGCTCTAAAAATCACTATCATAATACACACAATTGTTGCTAAAAAGGGCATTGACATTGATGCTCATAGAACTTTGTAAGTATCTGCCTATAGATAGTGAGCCTGGTCCAGGCCTCACACAGTCTTATTTTCAAATTGTTGATAGCTGTTGATCGTGCAACACCTCCACAATCGGTGTAATAAGAATTTATTTTTGTTTTTTGGTAGACCTCTATTGTTTGTGTTTCTCCAGGCTTGCATAATCCTTAAATCTAAACGCAAGGCAGAAATAATAATGTACTCATATATTCATTTAAAATCATAAAATATGTAAAAGACACAGGACTTGTGTTAATAGACCATAGGTTATATGCAACTACCTTCAGATGACTGAACACTGCCAAAAAACTTGCCAGGGTCGCCCACAGAGCAAATTGTATAACTCCTGCCCATTTTGTGGGACTCACGTTTTGCTAGTGTCCTTAGGTGATGGATCTGTTCTCTTTTGGAGAATAATTTTTCCACTTCAAACCACTCAATTTTTTCTATGACTTCTCTAACACGATCTGACTGCTTAATGCACTAGTCTTTTCAGCAGCTTCCAGATCATTTACTCTTAATCTGTACTTTGGGGATTGTACCTGGAGCCCACTGTGTGGAGAGGGCCTGTTGTGTTTGCTTCAGGCATTGTATCCTAGGCTCTTACCTTGGCACACAGTGCAACATATGTAGTTAGCCCAGGGTGCTGTATAGGTCCAGGGTGTGTAGTTTATTTTATGATTCCCAGACCCTGAAAATCCCTTCAGGGATATGCCCATTGTGAGGTAGAAGCCCAGGCCCTTTGTAGGCCTAGTGTCCTGGATAAGTTAAGACTGTGTTCTCCTCCTATAAGGTAACTACGTTGCACCTATGGGTGACGTCTTTTTTTTTTTATCCGCCTTTTCTGCCAAAAATGCACATAGCATTTTGCTACTCTCTTGCGACCATTTTGTTTTGCTGCATGGTCAACCTTCCAAATCTAGAACACAGCCTAAGCCAGTATTTCCCCTCCCCAATAAAAGGTTGCTTCCATAAGGTCCCACATGCGGAACCTCCGGTCAAAACACCCCATCAGTTTGCTTCTGCATGAGGGTTCTGAAATTGAGGATAGACTTGTTTGAGGCCATTTACTATGCCCATTTTTTTCTCCAGACCTCTTCAATACAACACGCACAATGTGGAATAAAGAAATCTTATCTTTGGAATTGTCCATTGCTTCTGTCCAGACAAAGCTCTTCCTTTATTTTCAATGCTGTGATTGTCCAAGGCTCCCTATGCCATCCTGATTGTCAGTCACTGGCTTAACGCCATTGCTGATGAAACCCAAGTCATATAGGGATATTTCAGACTTTGGTATTCCCACCTTACCCAAAGCAAGAAAAACCACTTCCACAAATTTACCATCAAACAGGGAAAGCTTGCTTTGCCTGGTGTGAGGACAGGTAACTCACTCCCAGGGAATACTCTATAACCCATGTTTTTGTCTTTCTTCAGTCTGGACTTGACCAGTGTATGTCTCTGGGTACCCTCAAGGGACAGTTTTCTGCTTTATACATTCTTTTCTAGAAACCAATTGCTTGGCAATCCCTTATTAAAACTTGTCGTTGCTCATATAAATCCCCCAGTTCGACCTGCTATGTCACCTTGGGATCTCAAGCTGAAGCTCCCTGTTCTTCTTCAGAGCCCTCCTTTTGAAACAATTTGAAATATTCTATTGGAAAACCTCACTTGTAAGGTTGCCTTTCAAGTAACTATTGCATCTGTTAGGTGTGCTTTTTATTTGTTAAATGGCACCTCTTTCCTGTAAAAAAAACAAAAAAAAAACCTTTCTTGTTTTCCACAATAAGAAGGTGGTTTTGAGACCAAAATATTCCTTCCTACCCAAGGTGGTTTCTTCTTTCCACTGCAATAAGGACATTGCCCTCCTCTCTAACCTGCGCCGAAACAAGACAAGGCGATTGCCCTTTATTGGGGTGTGGTCAGGGCTGTTGGGGTCTACTTGAAAACTATAAGCTTCTATTTACAAGTCCCTCTTTGTTATGGCTGTGGGCCTAGGTAGATCAGGCAACTCATTTCCAAGGCATAAGTTCTCATAGAAAGTGTTCCTCTTTTCTCTGTCAGAGCCCCTTTTATCAGGACTGTTGGGGTTTCTGGTGCTTTCCAGGATCAAGCATCTGCTTTGCAGATATGCAAGGCTGTAACCTGGTCCTCTGTTTACATGTTCTTCAGATTTTGCCAGGTGAATGTTCAAGCCTCGGCTCATGCCAACTTTGGCCGCAAGGCTTTGCAAACGGTTATCTGAGTGTTTTGTTCAGGTACCTTAACCCTTGTTTCTTGTGGGCCTGTTGGCAGTTCAGTATGCTATGTTGTTGCCCACCCCTCAGTTTATTGCTTGGGTACATCCCATGGTCTATGAATACAAGGCCTGTACTGTATGTTTAAAGCAGATGTTCACGCGGGATAAAAAATTAAGTTAGCAACTACAAATCCTGTAGCTGCTAACTTTTAATTAAAAGGGCACTACCCTGTCCTCAGGCTCCAGCGCCGTCCTCAACCGGGGCTAGTTCTTCACTAGCCTTAGGGTTCCCAGCACCAGCATCCTAACACTGGGCAGCCAGCTATGCTGCCGTCGATTTCACAGCCAGAGTAGGGCTGGAGAAGACTTCCACATAAGGATTATGGCTTT
This sequence comes from Glandirana rugosa, assembly GCA_018402905.1. Taxonomy (NCBI): domain Eukaryota; kingdom Metazoa; phylum Chordata; class Amphibia; order Anura; family Ranidae; genus Glandirana; species Glandirana rugosa. The sequence continues at coordinate 1,060,321 of BLSH010284136.1, forward strand.
TTCTTGTGTAAATTAAGTAAAGACCAAATAGGATTCATAGCACCATCATAAGGGCCAAAGAGTTAACCAATCCCAAAATACAAATATCTCTGGTTAATGGTACCCGGCAGTCGTGAAAATAAAACTTGTCCTGTATGCCTGGATCAATGCTGCTCCTTTCTTGTCCATTCAGCAGGTTGCGGCAGTGAGTTGACAATAGTGTGTTCCTTTAACTGTGATACTGAAAGCCCTGCCATCTTCATGTCTATGGAATGTGCTTGGGAGGTGGGAGGTGGGGGGGGGGGGGGGTGAGCCACAAATCATATTTCTGTGTGCATTTTACTGTTGAATTGGTTCTAAAGCCAAGACTTTTTTTTACCTTAAAGCATTCTCTGTATTAAGGTAAAAATGTACCAGCAGCAGTAGCGCCTCCCTCACCCCACTAATTACTTGATCCAGTGCTGTGTTCATCCATAGTGGCCCTCTCCTCCCTGCTTTCACTGGACGTAGAGGCAGCAGTGGAAGCCATTGGCTTCTGCTGCTGTCAATCAAATCCTGTGAGCAGGGGGTGGGGCAGAGCTGCACTGTGTCTTTCTGTGGACACACAGCCTGGCTCGGGAGTGATTCCGCGTGTCTGCCCCCATAGTAAGCAACTTTCTCTTGGGGGAGACACTGAAGGAGAGGAGCTGAGAGCGCCAGCGGGGGACCCCAGAAGAAGGGCGGTTCGGGGCCACTCTGTACAGTTAAGTATATAATGGTCATTTTAACCACTTGCCGACCACAGTCTGACGGCAACAAGATGGCACGATATCGCAAACCGCTGTCATATGACGGCGGCTGCGAGATCCCGCACTGTGAGCGCGCACTGCCAGAGACACGCTCATTGTGTTCCGGAGGAGCCAGGGAGTGGGTAGGGCGGACTCGATCTCCGCCGGCTACCCGCGATGCCC
>BLSH010284136.1:1078770-1097035 GCA_018402905.1 Glandirana rugosa
TCATATATCCAAATCCTAAACTAACTCGTGATTTTCTTTACACTACTCAAGTCATTACATTTTTGATGTTACTTCATACTTTACTACCCCTCAGTTTGGAATAGTGTAACGTCAATAATTTTCAATTTCCTAGAGAGTATACTGTCTATATCATCATCCAGATATCTTCTCATCCGTCATCACAACTCGCTTGGGCCTGACATTGCAAGCCCAGGCATGGCTTGAAAGCCCACAGGCACCGTGCCTGGGCCTGTAAAGTTTTTAGCAAGCCCAAGCCAGGCCCCAAGACGATAAAATGAGGTGCACAACTCTTCGACGTCCCGTCGGTTAGTTGTTCACAAAGTGACCAAACGGGAATCTTCGGTAGCGGACCGAACCCGAACGATTTTTGAAATGTCCGGGTCCGTGCCACGGACACCCGAAAGTTCGGTACGGACCCGAACGTTACAGTCCGGGTTCGCTCAACACTACTGCCTACTCTTCTATAGACCTACTACTATATCTGTCATATGAGAGATCCTTTAACTTTTAATAACTGCAATGTGATAAGGTTTGACTCCCCATCATTTCATACTTCATTGTAGTTTTTACATTACTGAACTCATCACATTTCTTTTAGTGCTCAATCAAATCCTAAACCTATATACTTTCTGAAAGCAGAGACCCTGAAGTATAAAATGGTGGTTGTTATTCTTTGTCACATGATATTCGCGCAGCAGTTTATTAAACACAGATTTTCAGGAGAAAATACACTTTAAGGGCCGGTTCACACCTAGGCGATTTGTGATCCGACTTGTGTCGCCCCAATTCGCCTCAAATCGCCTGACATCAGAAATCCCATTGGAATGAATGCAGCCGTCTTAATATGTGCTACTCAAGTCGCTCCGACTCCAAGGCGATTTCAAAAAAGGTTCCTGTGCTATTTCAAAGCGACTTCTAGGCGATTTGAGCCCATGGAAGTCACTTCCAAGTCGGATCACCGTCTATGAAGAAGCGACTTTACAGGAAAAAGAAAACATTTTTTTAAGGCAACTCCCCCTCCCTCTCTTCTCTGATTGGCCGCAGGCAAAGTCACCTGGCATGGAGGTCGCTTCAGGTCGCGTTGTAATGCCCAAAGTATCTCTGAAGTCTCTTTCAAATCGCTTTCGAATCGCCTAGCAAAGTCGGATCGCCTAGGTGTGAACCGAGCCTTATGAATTTTAGTGTACACACACACACACACATTACGCAGAGTAAATCGATGCCCAACGTATCGTGCTTTAAAATTGCATACACCTGCGGAATGGCTACAAACTACAATACATTACATTATCCATAAGCAAGCTTTTAAATGCCTTTGCAGATTACCAGTAAAGCATTAAACAAGAGGTCTGGCACTAGATTTATTACTCTCACGTTAACACTCACAGCGATACCTCACGCGTGATGTGATCACCGTATACATATGCATGTGGAACCTACGTGCGTGTTTACATTAGTGTATGAGCACGGTGGGAGATGGGTGCGCTTAAAGTGTGTATGTGTGTGTGTATATATATATATGTCATATGTTGCCTAGGCATCCTATAGAATGCCTGGTTTCAAACATTGCCTGTAACACGTATATATTATAAATTCCCCTTCAGAAGGACATTTTCCTCTATTGCTAACATGATGTTCATAAACAGTTGGTACCTTAGGTTGCATTTCAATGAGAATTTCCCTCCATTCTCCTGATGGACCTCTTGGGGAAAGCCAATGCTTGGTTTTTCCCCTTCAGGTCATTGGCATCATAGTCCTACATGAAACCCTTTTATACACAGGCCTCTCGGGCCTTCAGCTCTGACTCTGCCCTGAGTCTTGATATGTTCTCCCTCTCCGTACCAAAGTCAAGTATCATTGAGTTGCCTGTTTTTACTAGCTGAGCAATCGTTTTGCCCTCGCTTCGTGAAAGATTTGGCCATGACACTGGTTGACTTCTATGCTGACCCAGTACAGGAAAAGGTCACGTTGTCCTTGTCCCCAATACCCCCTTTTATGTGCTTGTTTCATTTATGTCTGTAGATATGTTGGCATTTGTCTGCCCATCTCACCAAAATTATTCTGTTATGTGACTGCTGTACAGACTCTCACCTAGAGATCTTCCAGCATCTTTGTCAGGCAACCTTTAAGTTAGGTATCCTTTCTTCGCAGGGTCATGCCGATTGCTCCTCCCCCATATTCTGTAACCTACCATATGAGGTAGTTCTCACCTAGTGTGTAAATGGGGAACTCTGTATTGGAATTTGTTCCCATTCCTCTTCCTGCAACTTTTTCTGGCAAGCCACTTAGCCCATGGTGCCTGGTAGGTCTTAGTTTTAGACCTTGAACAGCCTCCACATAAGTGTGACTTCTTTGTGTGCTCCCTTTTGCAAGAAGCTACCCTTCTTATAACGCCATTGCGACTTTCTGTGCCCTTCTAGTGCTCTTGTCCACGCAGAGCCCTTACCTTGTGCTAAAAGGGGCTACGTGCTTATAAAGGGCCTTTGAAAAAAACAGAACATTCTTTGTATTCCCCTTAACAGCAGTAGTTCAGCTTTAGTTCCCCCTGTGTTTCACCTGGCTAGCCCCCACCTTTTTTCTTATGCTACATAGGAATGCAGTTTCCTGGAAGCCAGTACCTCTTACTACCCCCTGGGGCTCTTTTATCGCTTTCTGTGGGAATGTCATTCTCCTTCCCTCTGTCTTGTCTTGAGGACATGTCAGACGCATAATATACGTCTGATGGATTAAGTCAGGACTGTCATTTATTGCAACATGCCATATATTACCTTGCCAATGACCTATCTTCTGTTTGTTGAGTAGTTCCTCTATGGGATTTCTCCTTCTTCCACCCAGTGGGATAGTTTTCTTACTTTTGGTTGGGGCTTCTGTCCTCGGGGAATGAGCCATTTTTTCCATATTTGCACCCATTCATCCTACAAGTTGGGGTTCTTTACAGGATCTAGCATTGGCCCTTCTTAAGGGTTGCTGGTCCACGGTCTGCTGTTCTGTACACATTTTTAAAACCATTTCTTGACTGTCGTTTAAGCCTCTACTGATCCCTGCTGTGCTTACAAGCTGCTTCTGCTGTCATCTGTTTGGGTCCATTGACCCTTGTTGTTCTTCCTGTGGGCCTGTTGCTGCAATTTTTGACGTGTTTGTTGCCGACCCCTCAATTTGTTGTTTGAGGACTTCCAATGGTCTAACAATCAACTCCTGTATCCTGTGGTGTACAATTAAGATAATAGGAAGTTTGGCATGCCTGTCAAATTCGATATCTTGGAGTTCCTTCCCTTTTTTTTCTGATTTCTTTACTACTTGCTAAAAAAACTGAAGCCTCACGGAGTTGGCTTGACTGTATGGATACACTTGGGGTCAGTTCCCAGCTTTTGTCCATTTCCAGTCACCTGAAGGTAGCAGCAAATAACCCATGCTCTAATCAATGCCTGTCTCATGTACTGTACTCCAGGATATGGAGTTCACAGGTACATCAAAAGTCTTTTTTTTCAGATTTGGGCAGATTCTATTGGTTGAGTCACCAACCAACTCCAGACAGCTGGAGAAATTGGAGCCAAAGCCTGTAACTCTGGGAGAAATATGCTATTGCTGGTACCACCATGGGATAAAGGAAGCCACTGGGGGATTCAGGCCTGAGTAATCAAAATACGTTTTTTTTAATTAGATTTAGAAAGTCTGAAATCGAGAATAAAACTTATTCTCAATCATTTAGTCCAGCTTAATTATGTGTTGATGTGGGCTAAGAATAAATACTTCTATCAAGTTTTTGTCTTTGACCCCATTGGGGGAGATTTTACTGTACTTCTTGGCCCTGTGATAGCAGCACAAGAAATTAGGGGGAAAGTTTTCACCAAGACATGAAGAAACGGACAGTAATAAAATCAATCTGGCAGAGTTTATAACTCTTCCCTGAGTGTTTTGTTGCAGCCTGTGTTTGCCCTGGAGAGAAATCTGATCATGTCCTGCCCTGACAGAAAGTGAGGCATTTCTTCCAAACAGCAAAGAAAAACCAAAAAACTTGACTTTGGGGACTTGACTGGGGAAAAAAATTGACTGTAATTATACTGTATAGCGGAGTTCCACCCAAAAGTGGAACTTCTGCTTTAAGTGATGGTGACCCCTCTTGACATGCCACAATTGGCATGTCATTTTTTTAGGGGGGTGGCGGGGGTGGAGCGGATACCTGGTTTTGACAGGCATCCAGCTCCCACTTCCTCCCCTGGCACCGTAGCGCTGGAAGCAAGTTTACCTGTCCTCCCCGCAATCTTCTGGGACATATCACAGGTCCCAGAACATTGCTCAGCCATTCGGAGCGCAGCTCATGCAGTGGGCGCCCTGCTATGAAGCTGCAGCTGGGCACCCACACTTGCAATGTCGGCGCCGCTGAGGGGAGGGGGAGAGTAGCGAGGCCTCAGGCGGCCGCATTGCTGGGCCCTGTGACAGGTAAGTGTCTGTTTATTAAAGGTCAGCCGCTATACTTTTTATAGCTGCTGACTTTTAAAAGGGTGGAACTCCGCTTTAAGCCCTGATCATACCCAAGCATTTTGTAGCTTGATGCTCAAAAGTTCCAAAATGCACAACAATCAAAATCCCATGCTTTTAAATTATCCCTATTAACATGATTGATGCCTGAAGCTCGAAAAGGTACATGAGATACTTTTAAAGCAGAATTTTCTAGCTAAAACCCTCAACCTAGTAACTAGCTTTCCATGGGCTAAAACAAAGCTCAAGCTTGAAAATGCGAAAAATCCATAGAAAAGTGCACCAAAAGTGGCCTGTGAATGCAACCTACTTTGTGAGCGTCTTAAATTTTTTTTGTGGTTTTTATGGTTATGTTGGCTCTTTATAAATGTGAGAAAGTTTTCATTAGTTTGCATTTCAAGCTGACAGACCTTCTCCTTTTACAACAGGCAAGTTTGTCAGAGATTCATAGCAACATGTGGGTACGAAATGGCTTACAGATTAAAGGACAAGCGATGACTTATGTGCAATCGCATTTCTGTAATTCTATGATCGACCCCGACATCTATTTATTACAGGTAAGTGTTGTGACAAGAGTGAACAGAACCTTCTCTGGGAGATATTGAGTATGTGTTTTAATCATGTCTTCTGCTTGACTGTTTGTAGGTCTGTGCATCAAGACTGGACCCAGACTACTTTATTTCATCTGTTTTTGAAAGGTAAGATGGTAGCATGTATTGTAATGCACTTCAGGAGTGTATGTAGTCAAATGTAAATTGTTTTTGGAATACATTCATGCATTCAAAAAGATTCTCCATAGTAAAAGCTGCATAAGCATGTCCTGAAATCAGCTCCCAGTCTTTAAGGCACACATACAGTACTTCTTCTATAGTGGGTCCAGAGTAGATTATCCCTCAATTGGCCGTTTAGCTCCTTATCGGGTATATCAGAAAGGCAGCATAACATTTAGCTAAAGGAGCTTACACAACAGGTTGACAGTGCTGCTGCTAGTTTTGAGGCAGTCGCTTAGGATGGTCAACCTGCAATGGTGTTGTAACGGGCAGATCTGCAGGTAAGAAACTTTGAAAAAATACTCCTGACATTAGCTTGCTTAAAAACATTGTATACAGTGAGACGTGATGCCAAACAATAAAAAATAGCTTTAGGGGTTAAATGTACCTTAAAGTGGATGTAAACCCTCACACTAGTGAAGTGTACAGCCTCAGATGATACACAGCGAAAAAAAATCTCCCTACATAAGCTTTACATGTATATCTGCTGTCTTCAGCTTTATATATTCTTTAGAAAGTGCACATCTTGTTAGAAATTTTCTCTTCCTGTTCAGCAATGAGAGTAGATAATTTTCATACAGCCAAGACAGCTGATTAGAGGAAAAGCACACACCTCCACTCCACATCGGCAAAGGAAGGAAGTAATGTGCAGTGCTGTGCTGTGATAAGACAAGCTGTCTGCTAATCTATTTATAGCCACCTCCCACGACACAAATTTCAGGCTGGCTTTATCTTTGTTGACGGAGAACTTGTCAGAAGTTATCACGCTGATAACAGAAAACAAACGGAGCAATAGAAACACACAAGCCTTAGTGGTTTAAAGAGAGATAAGAAAACACTAGAGATATATGTGCTTCAAATTTCATGAATTAGGTTTACATCCACTTTAAACCTAGCCCTTGTTTTCTTTGAGTACTTCTGAGCCATATTCACAAAAATCTGCTTTTAATGCTGTTCTACAAAATGTACAGTACTTTTATATTTAAATGTAATGTGTGGTAGCTTATTAAAACACATACACCCATGTCATTATACAAATATGTTTATTTATTTTTTTTAAATTCTAAACTGTCCACCCAAAATGCATTGGATTGTTTTGAATGGGATGGAGCACAGTTTAATTCTTGCCATCATACACTTTGGAACATGCTGAAGCTTATCAGCTGATTTACTGCTGGCATGAGGTTAAGGGTGCTGTCTTTTTAGTCCCGTGGAGTGTCTTCTATAGAATGAAATTCTGCATCATACTTCATTTACTGTCTGCTGCTTAGGAATATATACAGAGTGCTCCAGGCTGAAAATCTGAGCTCATTCTGCTAAATCAACACCAGGCATCAGCGGAGATCCCACGCTGGAGTCCCCATAGAGGACTTGTAGACCTGGTTGGTTTTCTGCATTCCATCCAATACAGAAATCAGCTTTAGGGGTCTTTAGGTCTTTAACATGCCAAAAATGGGCTTGTAAGTTTCATCTACCTAACAATATATTTTCATTTCCTCTTCCACCTATAGGTTTAAGGTTGTGGATCTTTTGACAATGGCTTCTCAGCACCAGAACACTGTCCTTGATGCTGATCATGAAAGATCGATGCTTGAAGGGGCACTCACTTTTTTAGTTATTCTTTTAAGTCTTCGTTTACATTTAGGTATGTTTTTATTGCTGTTAGACTATCATTTCATTTTTATGTCTCTTTAAAATAAATGGGGCTATATTTGAAAAGATCCAATGTGTAGCTATTTAAATTAGATCAGTCAAGGCTGGTTGAAGTTTGTCAAAAGAAATTTGTAGATAAATTGAGGCTGCAACAAAATGGTCCAAATTCAGCAGTTTTTATCTGCAGCTTGTTATCCTTACACTGAATTAAAAGAGAAGTATGGGTTTAGGCTTTTTTTTTTTAGATTTATGCTTACCTAGGTGGAATGCAGTATCAGTCCCCTGGCGCCTCTGCGAGAAGGCGATCAATTGAAAACTGCCGATCACTCGGTTCGGACAGCTTCCGGAGCAGAGAGCTGCAGACTGTCAGTCACAGCTCTCTGCTCTGCTCCCTCCTCTCTCATTGGAGCGTTGGGCTGTGAAGGGGATGGGGGGCGGCCAGCTCAGTCTCTCAGCTGCTTGCTGATAGGCTGAGCCGGGTGTTGGGCCAGGCACCTGGCGGATCCAGATTCCATTGTTGCAATGATGCGGTGCCTGGACTGACATCTGTGACGTCTGCAGAGAGCAGACTTCAGCCTGCTCTCTGCTGAAAACTGGTCACAGGAGTGCAAAATGAATTATACTCCTGTGATCCATGGAAGTACAGCCAAACAAGCTTTGGCTAAACTTTAATACTGGGACTGGCACAATAAAAAGATTTGTTAAATAAAACTAAAGTAAACATTTGGTAAATAAACTTTTGCAAACATTATCAGTCCACATTCAACATAAACTTTCAGCATGTTGCATCATATATGATGATTTATTAATGAATGCCATACAGTACAGCACAGTGTTTTACAACTAGAGGTACCCAAAGAAGGTTACTCAGTCTGAAACAGTGCAACTACATTATGTAGTATTAACTGGTCCATAAACCTTTTTATTAAAAATCTAAAATAATATTGCATGCTGTGAATGCTATTTATCGGTGTCCTCTCTATGAGCACGATTTCTCAGCGTCTCCTATAATTTAAAGGAAATCTATAGCCACAGCATTCGCTATAATTTTATAATATCCGCATTGTAATAGTTAGTGCCAATTCAATATAAGCTTACCTTTGATGCTGTGAGTTCTGCTGAACATCTCTTCTATAACTTCCTGGATTCCCTGCATGCTTTGCAACTTCTCCTCTGCTGTTTACTTTCAATTTCTAAGTACTATATGTCACATGGTATTTTGCAGTCTGCATACTATACTGACACTGAATCCTGTGACGCAGCAGTGCCTACTCACAGGGTGTGGTAAATGTGTCACAGAATTCAAGGAATAAAATGCATGTGGAGGTCTTCACAAAGTAAGTTTACAAACTTCAAGAACGTTCAAAGCAATAGGAGTAGACTAGAAATATTTGAAAGCTTTCCAAACCGCTACTTCCTTTATTCTATATGGTCCCACTATAGGTTTACTCGTGGATGTAGCCACCATGCAGTGCTTGCTACTGTGACCTGGGCTGCAGGTATTTGTGCCAGCATGTAAAAGCACAGGAGAATGCTGCCCAGTCCCTTCTGTGTAACAGTGATATTTTTTAGGTGGAACTTGGTTCAACCTACTTGCCTTTTTTTTTTTATAGTTTATCTTTATTAAAGTTTTTTTTAACCTTTTTTCCAACAAGACAAAACGCACGGAATCATAACTTACACCCACCCCAACATACAATTAAAATCTCAACACAAGAATCTCTCTACAGTTGTATGCAAAAGTTTAGGAACCCCAGACAATTTCCATGATTGTCATTTTGGATCAGCAATTTCATTTTGATCTATCAAATAACTGAAGGACACAGTAATATTTCAGTAGTGAAATGAGGTTTATTGGATTAAAAGAAAATGTGCAATATGCATCAAAATGAAATTAGGTGCATAAATTTGGGCACCCTTGTCATATTGTTGGTTTGAATACCTGTAACTACTTAGCACTGATTAATTGGAACACACAATTGGTTTGGTGAGCTAATTAAGCCTTGAACTTCTTAGACAGGTGCATCCAATCATGAGAAAAGGTATTTAAGGCGGCCAATTGCAAGTCGTTGTTCTCTTTGACCCTCCTCTGAAGAGTGGCAACATAGGGGCCTCAAAACACCTCTCAAATGACCTGAAAACAAAGATTGTTCTACATTATGGTTTAGGGGAAGGCTACAAAAAGTTATCGCAGAGATTTAAGCTGTCAGTGTCCACTGCGAGGAACATAGTAAGGATATGGAAGACCACAGGCACAGTTCTTAAGGCCAGAAGTGGCAGGCCACATAAAATATTGGAGAGGCGAAGGATGGTGAGAATGGTCAAAAACAGCCCACAGACCACCTCCAAAGACCTACAACACCAACGTGCTGCAGATGGTGTCACTGTGCATCGTTCAGCGCACTTTGCACAGGGAGAAGCCATATGGGAGAGTGATGCGAAAGAAGCCTTTTCTGCACACACGCCACAAACTGAGTCGCTTGAAGTATGCAAATGCACATTTAGACAAACCAGCATCATTTTGGAATAAGGTGCTGTGGACTGATGAAACAAAGATTGAGTTATTTGGTCATAACAAGGGGCGTTATGCACGGCGGCAAAAGAAAACAGCATTTCAAGATAAACACTTGCTACCCACAGTCAAATTTGGTGGAGGTTCCATCATGCTGTGGGACTGTGTGGCCAGTGCCGGTACTGAGAATCTGGTTAAAGTTGAGGGTCGCATGGATTCCACTCAATATCAGCAGATTCTTGAGAATAATGTTGAGGAATCAGTCACAAAGTTGAAGTTACGCCGGGGCTGGATATTTCAACAAGACAACGACCCAAAACACTGCTCAAAATCAACTCGGGCATTTATGCAGAGGAACAAGTACAATGTTCTGGAATGGCCACCCCAGTCCCCAGACCTGAATATCATCTGTGGGGTGATTTGAAGCGGGCTGTCCATGCTCGGCAACCATCAAACCTAACTGAACTGGAGATGTTTTGTAAGGAGGAATGGTCCAAAATACATTCATCCAGACACTCATTATAGGCTATAGGAAGTGTCTAGACGCTGTTATTTCTGCTAAAGGAGGCTCTACTGAATATTGATGTGATTTTTCTGTTGGGGTGCCCAAATTTATGCACCTGTCTAATTTTGTTTTTGATGCATATTGCACATTTTCTGTTAATCCAATAAACCTCATTTCACTACTGAAATATTACTGTGTCCTTCAGTTATTTGATAGATCAATATGAAATTGCTGATCCAAACACCCAAATATTTATAAATGACAATCATGGAAATTGTCTGGGGTTCCTAAACTTTTGCATACAACTGTAGAGAGATTCTTGTGTTGAGATTTTAATTGTATGTTGGGGTGGGTGTAAGTTATGATTCAGTGCGTTTTGTCTTGTTGGAAAAAAGGTTAAAAAAAACTTTAATAAAGATAAACTATAAAAAAAAAAAGGCAAGTAGGTTGAACCAAGTTTTATAAATGACAATCATGGAAATTGTCAGGGGTTCCTAAGCTTTTGCATACAACTGTATAACTTTATGGTTTAACAACTCCGCTTCCCACACCACCTCAGGAAGGGAGGAAAAGGATGAAAAGACCCCCCCCCCAAGTATAGCATAACTCCTATAGTTCTGTAGTCCAGCCTTTTACTGCCTTTTTTTTTTTTTCCTCTTCCCTCTTTCCCCTCCCCCTTTCACCCCTCTGCTTAGTTATCCACCTGAGATATCCACATTATCCTCCAACCCCACCCAGTCCCAAGTTACCATATTTTTTAATTTATAGACTTCTACTGTTTTCAATCTGAGACCGTATATATGCTATTTACCCAGCTCCCCCACACCTTATTAAACGTAGTTAATGTACCCCTACTAACATACGTGGCCTTGTACAAGGGAGCGGCCTTGTTCACAATCACCTTCTACGTCGGGACACCCGAGGGTGTACTTTTCTTCCTGGAAAAAACAATAGTTTTCCTGGTGTAGAAGAATAAGTTTGTCATCAATGTAAGAATCACACTCCTTGAATCTAATGTATCAACCAATCCCAAAAGACACACTTCCACCATATCTTGAACATGCACTCCTGTGATTTCTCTAATGCACTCCATAACCCCTCTCCAGAATTCTTGTATGAACTTACAGTTCCAAAAAATTTGAAAAAAAATCTGCATCCGTTGTTCCCTAACCGACACCAGTCTGGTAAAGTTAATATACCAAATGTCTTCCCAATCAACCCCCTCCATCTGAGGGAAGGCTATCTCCCATCCAGCTCAACAACCTGCTAAAAGTTCATCCCCATCACTCCAAGTTGTTTATAAATTGTGGATATGGCTTTATTTAAATCATCCTCTCTGAGTAGGGATTCTATATCACTTATCTGTACATTAAGTATGTCTCTTCCAAATTGGGTCTCATATGCATGTCTAAGTTGCAGGTAACGAACAGGTGGGTATTGGGTAATTTAAACTTCACCTTCAGGGCTTCAAATGACAGCAACCTTCTGTCCTCCACTATGTTTTTTATTATTTTAACGTCATATTTTATCCAAATAATTGGATCCTGGTACTCCACAACCTGGAGCAGATTGGAATTTCCCCACAGGGGTGTATAGGGGGAAAGCCCTATATCACCCTCTGCCTTATTAATTGCCGCCCATACCCGACCAGTTACTTGCATTAGTTGCAAACCTACTTACCTTGCTTTAACATTTTTTTTATAATTTGTTTGGCTTCAGAATTCTGCGTCAGGATGGTGGGTTTGCAATTATTTCAACTGGATTTCCATACCTCAGAGAAAATGAGACCCAATTCAGACTCCTCGGCAGATGCCCACCACTGGCACTGTTCATTCAATAAAAGGCGTTTCTTTTCATTTTAATTATTATTTTGCATGGCATTACAATTTAATTCCCAATTCCATCTTTCCCTTCTTTTTAAGTTTGTTTGGGCCAAGTTGGCCCAAACAAAATATTTCCTTTAAGTGCCGTGTCTGCTCTAATTTTATTGCATAAAGAAATTATTCAAAATATTATTATTATTTTTTTAACATTCTATCACCAGTCGGTATTCCATATCACCGCCACACCAGTCCTATGACAACCCTGTACTGCACTGGTGACCGTATGTAAAAGAATAAATAAATAAAATAAAACCTTTTCTTAAAGCGTTTGTTACCCTAAAAAAAAAAAAAAAATGATCAGGTTCCCCGCAGCTGCAGGAACATGTAGCATGTTCCACGCTAAAATACAAGTGGTACATGTAACGTGTTTCAGAAGGTAAACTTATCCTTTAAGTACGCTAGTGTGAACAAAGCCTTAGAGTTTAGTTATGCATGCCAGACATGATAATATTTCCTGGAGCATCCTCTGCTATTGTAAGTAACCGTATACACATGTAGGGCTGAGTTCACAAAGGATTTCCACAAAGTAGAACAAATTACAGTAGTTGTATATTAGCTTTTTTTTTCATTCACCTTCCTTGGTTTTTTTTATCAGCTGAATCACTTTAACCTGTGTTTGTACCATTTCAGGGATGACTGATGATGAAATCTTAAGAGCCGAGATGATTGCTCAGCTGTGTATGAATGACCGTACTCACAGCTCCCTGCTTGACCTTATATCCTTTGCTATGATTATCTGTGGAGAACCTGCAGTTATTTGACAAACGCCTGCTCCAATTCATTACTTCATAGTCCAACTTTGTCTCTTGAAAACCTGACCCAGCTGGTTGAGAATGTATTTTATTTATTTATATGGAGTATATAGATCACTCACTTCAGTCCCTGCCTTTGCCATTAGTATAAAGTACCTTCCACAATTATGAAACCACACCTAGAAGGCCAGCAAATGAACTAATATGAATTTATGTAGGGGAGGGAAGTCTACACAGAGAGATATGGTGAAAGTAAAGCTCCGTGTGGTATGTTTGTGGTGAGTATTGTGAAACTCTATTTAATGGTGAAACGAATATGCTCAATTAGTATTCCTTAACTGACCCATTACATTCCAGAAAGCCCCAATCCAAAGAGTGGTATAATGCCAGGCAATTGCAGTTTTGAATCTGTTTTATCAGCAGTTGCTGATTTTAAAGCTCCTGTTTTTGAGCCTGGGGGTTCCATGCAACAAGGAATGTATACACCAAAGGGTATGTATTTGAACAAGCATGTGTCTGTTTTAGGTCCTTGTTGATGAAGTGAATATTGCACGTTCTTCTATGCCAGTGGTTCTCAACTCCTGTCCTCGGGACCCACTAACAGGCAAGGTTTGCAGGATAACTGAAATGCATCACAGGTGATATCATTTGCTGGTAAGTGATTGCAGTATTCTAGTCTGCATCTCCCCAAGGTAATAGTTAAAATCTGGCCAGTTGGTGGGTCCTGAGGACAGGAGTTGAGAACCCCTGTTCTATGCTTTTGTGTTAGGATGCTTGTAAGCATGTTTATAGAAGATAGGTGCTGGTTTATGAGCTGAGAGAAATGGTAGCACCTAATCATGTTAGCCCCACCCATGTACCTGTAGTTATTCAATTAAATACTATGGGGAGGAATTCAATAAATCTGCTGTGCCATTTTTTGGGTGGGGTGGGGGCATTATTTGCTTTTGTTAGTGTGTGTCTAATTAAAAAAAAAAAATCAACAGTTTTGGTTTTGTCTGCCGCTTGTGCGCCAAATTCAGGTAGTTCCACTTTGCTTCACTTCTACATTGTGGCTAAACACTTGTGCCAAATTCAAAATAAAATACTAACAGTTCACATCTCAGTAAAGTGGAGCTAATTAGGACCTACTTTCTTTTGGCGTATAGAGACGGATTTTGTGTAAGTGATTAAATGCGTTGTAAAAGTGGCACAGCATGCATCAAATTCTAGTACAAGTTCTAAACAGGTAAGCAAATTTGTTGCATGCTGGGCCTCTTTTAGAATGCGTGCGATGCACTTTCACAAAATCTGTCTATGCCAGTCTTTATGAATTCCATGGTATCTGTATAAACAAGTACATTTGACTTTCTCTTTTTACCTGTGACAAGCATTGCTGATGTCCTTTAAAAACCTTAAAGCATTTGTTAACCCAAAAAAAAACAAAAAAACTGATCCTGTTCCCTTAAAGCATGTTATACAGCACAGCGCGTGCGCTGTCATTTGGCCCCCCATATCACCTGTAATACCTGTTTCATCCTGCCTGGCTATGCCCTCCCCACTTTTCACCACGATATATCAGGGCTGCTGAGTCCTGACACCGTTGTTTAAGTACATGTCTCCCTCAGCTGCAGCCCTGCTCTGTCTCCTGTGTCCTCTCCTCCATCCTCTCCCTCTTCCCCTCTCTGACTGTCTGCTCGTGTCAATGCCTGCCCCCCCACGCTCCTGCTGTTCTAATACAGAGGGGATGGGAGCATTTAATCAGAAGTATGAGAACAATACGTTCCCCTGTCTCTGTGTTAAATAAGAAATAGGCTTATCTGTACTGATAACGCATCGTCTTCCTGTGATCGTCTGACTCCTCGGCTCTGCCTCTCCTCTTCTCCTTGGCTGACTTCAGTGGCAGTGCTTGGCCCCGCCCGCTGGAACTGTCAGCCGGGCAGAGAAGAAGAGAAAGGAGGCAACTGATCTCAGGAAGATGGTGTGTTATCAGTACAGATAAGCATATTTATGATATAGCACAGACACAGGGCAACTTATTATTCTAATACAGAGGGGATGGGAGCATTTTATACAAGTGGCTTAACAACTACTTTAAAGGAGTTCTAAAGGCAGAAGGTCTTTTTATCTTAATGCATTCTGTGCATTAAGATAAAAAGCCTTCTGTGTGCAGCAGCCTCCCCAGCACCCCCTAATACTAACCTGAACCCCATCTCTGTCCAACGATGTCCACGTGTCCCTCGGCCGTCCAGTACTCTCCCTCCTGATTGCCTGAGACACAGCAGTGGCGCCATTTGCTCCCGTGGTTGTCAGTCAAAGGCAGTTAGCCAATCTGGAGAGAGAGGGGTCAGGGTTGAACTGCAGCTCTGTGTCTAAATGGACACACGGAGCTGCAGCTCGGCTCGGTGCCCCCATAGCAAGCTGCTTGCTGTGCAGGTACTCAACAAGAGGGAGGGGCTAGGAGCAGGAAAAAGGGACCCAAGAAGAGGAGGATCCAGGCTGCCTTGTGCAAAACCCCTGCACATAGCAGGTAAGTATAACATGTTTGTTGGACAATTGAAGTGGAGGCAACAACGGACTTTAACGGTACATACAGGCGGTTAAACCAGTTTAGTTAAAAAATATAAGTTTTATTACAAAATTCATAAAAACAATCCCACTAGGGATATTAGTGTTGACTACATATACACACAATTGCCACAAGAGCACAAAACCGGAAACTGGAAGCTAAAGACTCAGAATACATAGGCCCCAGTGGGAAGGGGTCATATAATGAGTTCATCCAGCTTGCGCTTTGACATGTTTCGCGATGGGACCGCTTATCAGAAAGGGTAGTTTCAGTGTTCTATAGAAACAAAAAATGATTATATAAATACTATATACAGATACATGGTAAGTATAACTCCCTCAAGGGCCTCCGTACAAGAGGGAGACCCCAGACAGGACTCTATCTCATCTTCAAAGTACTAAAATGCAGCCCACCCAAAAGGGGACATCCAGAACGGGTTAAGGGGGTACTCGCCTATCCTCCAGACACCAGGCCTGACACCAAAGCCAAGATGCAAATAAACCCTTCCCACTGGGGCCTATGCATTCTGGGTCTCTAGCTTCCAGTTTCAGGTTTTGTGCTCTTGTTGCAATTGTGTGTATATGTATTCAACACTAATATCCCTAGTGGGATTGTTTTTATGAATTTTGTAATAAAACTTATATTTTTTAACCAAACTGGTGTAACAGCCTGTATGTACCGTTAAAGTCCGTGGTTGCCTCCACTTCAGTTGTCCATGTATCCCTCAGGACGTTGGCACCTCACTATAATATTACCTGGTAGCTTTATATAGTTTTTGATAACATGTTTGTTATTTAAAGCGGTTGTATGCTCTTATTAAAAAAAAACAAAAAAACACTAAGGCAAAGGCATAATGAGCTAGTATCAACGCATACTAGTTCATTATGAAATGCCTCAGAACGAAAATAGGACATGCTCCCTCGGGGGATCCTTCTGGGTTCACGGCTCAGTCGCTGTGAGTGGCTGGAGCTGCGAGACATCACTCCCGCGCATGCAAGCAGGAGAGCCCTTCTTTCCGGCACTATGCGCCGGGCCTTCACCGGGACGGCACTGCACATGCGCCGCTGACGTCAGCGACTGCATGGAAGGTGAATATCTCCTAAACTGTACAGGTTTAGGAGATAGTAATTTTACCTACAGGTAAGCCTTATTATTGCCTTACCTGTAGGTAAAAATTGGATTTTAGGGCATACAACCGCTTTAAAAAGAAAATAAAAACAAGACTTTGCAATTACTTTAAGGGCTAATTCCATCCAAATGTCAACTTATTATGTGGACCAGTGTTTGTGTCAGTAAAAACAAAAGGGGGAGAGGAAGCACATAGATCTAGCGCAGTTAATCATTATATGTAAAAAGACCAAAAAAATTAAATGATTGCACTCACATTTACTGAAATGTGAGTTCAATTCTCTTTATTTTTGTATTCTTTTTTAATATAGTGATTCACTGCGCTAGATCTGTGCACTTCCTCGCTTCCTTTTTGTTTTGGAAGCTCTGTCACTCCCTGGTGTCGATGAAGAAGTTTGCAAGGGTTTGGGACACATTTACGATTACCATTATGGACATTGATGAAAACTTCATGGACTTTTTTTAGCATGGATATGTATGGTTTTTTGTTTGTGTCAGTCAATGTTTCGGTCTTGTCACATAATTATCTGTCATTGTCTGCTAGCCTTTGTTGGACTGTCACAAGCAGAGTCCATCAATATCTGTCTTCCCTCTGCCTTGAACGCAAAACTACAAAACTTTTGTTGAGTAAAAAAAATTTCCCTCTGGGTGATCTATGTACATTGCAGGTATTTTAACAAACTTTGTTGCAGAATCCTACCTTTTGTTAGTCTGAAAAAAAAAAAGCAGTTTGTGTCCATGTGCTGCGTGAATCTGTATGGAAGTGGTTTTATAATTCTCTATCAATTACTGCACCTGCAGGGCTCTAATGACAAAATTGCAGAGTCTACATCCCTTTAGATGCAATTTCTCTTTGGGAGTATCTCACCAGAAATGCAGTTTTTGTTGCAGGGATTGCTCAAAATTGGATCTGTATCTTAGTGCAGACTTCTGGTAAAATCAGTAAGTCAATCACACAAGCAGGAGATGACATATCTGGGGGGCGTTCACTACTTCAGTGGTTCTCAACTTCAGTCCTCAAGCACCCCTAATGGGCCATGTTTTTAGGTTTTCCTTTACTTTACACATCTGTTTTAAATCAATATCAATGACACGGCATTGATAAGAACTATTTTATCTAAGGGAAGTTCCCAAATCATGGCCCGTTGGGGGGACTTGAGGACTGAGGTTGAGAACCACTGGTGTACACCATCTGTGTACAGAATACCTCTAGGTAGCCACATTGCATTGCATTTTATGGAAAATTACAGCTCTACAGATTTGAAAAGGAAAGGTCTTTTTTTAATAACATTCAAATACAATATGACTTGTGTTGCAGTTGTACAGTATATGCTATATTATTATTTATTTGCTCATTTTTTTTCTCATGAAAGTGGAGTTACCCTTTAACTGTATCTGAGCACCACACACTGTAAACGCAGTTTAATAATCAAAGCAAACTCAACCATCCATGTCTCCTTGCTTTGATCCATGTAGCATTTACTTCCTCGAACCCTACTGGCCTTGGCTCAGGCATGCAGGCAGGAGGGTGTGCTTAGCTGAGAAAATCCCTCCTCCCCATATTGCATTTCATTTTTAGAAAATTACAGTGCTGCAGATTGAAAAGGAAAGGTCATTTTTTAATAGCATACATTTACAATATAACTTGTTGTAGCTATTGTGTATGCTATATTTTTCTGGGGGGTTTTTCCCCACAAAATTGTAGTTATCCTTTAATCTTTCATTTAGATTTTGGTGTAATGCGAAGTCTAATATGCTTCTGGCTATGATTTGCAATTGGATGGTTTAATATCCCATGTATCATTCACAGGCAGGCTGCATATCTCAAACTTTGCCCTTCTAGTATGTCACTATTTTATTATTTGCTTGAAAGTGGTTCTTGAGCCAAAAGATTTTTCACAGGTAGCATTAAGGTGAGAGATATTTTCCACTAGCTGCACCAGCCCCCCCCCCCCCCACCAAATACTTACCTGAGCTCTGTATTGATACATCGCTGTGCCCGTCTGCAGCAGCG
>BLSH010284136.1:1097045-1119262 GCA_018402905.1 Glandirana rugosa
CCCCCCCCCCCCCCCCCCCACCAAATACTTACCTGAGCTCTGTATTGATACATCGCTGTGCCCGTCTGCAGCAGCGCATGTCTTCTTTCCCTCTTTCACAGGCACAGCGCCAGCAGCGGGAGCTATTGGCTCTTGCTGCTATCAATCAGATCCTGTGAGGAGAGAGCCAGGGCAGGGAAAAGCTATGCTGTGTGCATCTATGGATTCACACAGCTTGCTTCGGAAGCGAACCTGCACATCTGCCCCAATGGCTTGCTATGGGGCAGACACAGAAGAGAAAGGGCGAACAGCGCCGGCGGGGAACCCCAGAAGAGGAGGTTCAGGGCTACTTTGTGCAATATGCTTGCACAGAGCAGGTAAGTATAACTTCTTTTTTTAAAATAAATAATAACTGGAGACTTTAGTATCGCTTTCAGTGAAATGTAATGATCAATAATTTTCCCTACCACTGGAAGGTCCATGAGGTCTGTTTATTGTAGGGTGGGGTGCTGCTACGAAGTTAAATTGACTGGTTTCTATAGGCAGCATAACAAATTATATTCCTCGTGGAAAAACATTTTTCTGCTTTGCTCTATATCAGGGGTCTCCAAACTTTCCAAACAAAGGGCCAGCATACTGTTTCAGACTTTAGGGGGGCCGGACTGTGGCCAGTCAAAGTAGAAATTTTCCTGGTGTCAGTGGGAGTGGACAATGTCCCATCTTTGATATTAGGAGAAATATTTGTGCCCCACTGCTGTCAGAGGGATGAATAGAGCCCCATCATTGTCAGCAGGAGGAATATTGCCCTATCATTGGCTTCAGTGGGAGGAATAGTGCCTTATCATTGGCATCAGTGAAACAGTATCCCATCATTGGTATCAGTGGAAGGAATTGCGCCCCACTGTTGGTGTCAGTGCAGGAATTATTGCCCCATTGTTGGTTGTCAGTGGGAGGAATAGTGCCACAAGGGCTGGATAAAGGTATTGCAAAGGGCCACCATTTGGAAACCACTGCTCTAGATCAGCGCAGAATGTTCAAAATTTCTATGACTGAGCACTGTACACCAGAGTACTGTTTGTCTAGGATTTCAAGCATCTGTTTTTAATTGCTCAAAGGAATCTTATAATGTGAGAAATATGGCGGCTGCCATTGTTGGCCAAGCCCTTCTTGATTTAAATTGGAAATATGGCCTTTCAAAGTAAAAGGAATGTGCCACAACAACTATTTAGAAGTGCATTTGTACCTTAATATTCTCTTAGTCCCTCTGCAAAGTCCCACTAATATCTGTTGAGCTTGCCAGAGAAGTCAGCCTAGTGCAGCTTCCTGTGATGGTGTAGCAACAATGCTGCATTGCCCCTAAATTCAAAATCTCTGGATCTGGTACTTGCTTAGACTGTCATACGAGACCCTTTAGTTGTACTTTAATATTTTTAATTGCTAACCAGGAACAGATAGTAAGCATTTCCAGTTGGAGGAAAGCAGCAGCTGCACCTGTATCTCCCCCATGAGTGGTTTAATGACCTGTGTAAGCGGTGGCAGCCCATCCATAGAGGGTGCACGGGTCCCCCCCCCCCCATCCTTTTGTCTGGCCCCCTAATCTACATATCAGGGCACCGGGCTATGGATTCCAGTGGGGGGGGGGGGGGGGGTTTGAAGCATGTGATTAGAGCCAGAGGCTCTAATATGCTTCAAAAAAGGGTGGGTTCGGGGCGCAGTTCCCACCCAGTTGTGATTAATTAATTTTCACTATTTACGCACTAATTTACGCGCCAATCACCAGGCAGGTCATGGGACCTGTTTCCCGATTTGGGCAGAGTGTCAGGCAATCCTATTGGATGCCTAGTGCTTAGGTAGAACAGAGAGGAGACAGACGGGGGAGGAAGCCGTAGGAGGAGCTGACACCGGAGGCGCTTCCAGCAACCTGGGAGAGGAGGAGAGGACACCACAGCCCGCCAGCCCTAGATCAGGTAGGTGACCATTGGCCGCCCGAGGTGGGGGTTGTCAGTGCCATACCGCCGGCCTCCCGGAGAGTGGTGGCAGGGAGGGGGGTGGTGGTGTCAATGCTGGGCCACCCGGATGCGGAGGTTGCTTGTTTGCTGACCCTCCCCCCTCCCCCCCCCCCCAAAAAAAAAGACCCACCAGCTGCCACTGTATGCAAGGATATGATTAATGTCAGCACCCACTAATATAATTGACTGAGGTACATTGGGTACCATTTGGCAGTGATCACTGGTGCACAGTGCTGGGTGTATTGACCTCACTGATATTGTTAAACAGAAAAGGTGTTTATTATCTCCATTGCTCTAGGTGTTTTGTCTGTATATGAGCTAGGCTACTAAGGTGAACCGTATGCTGCTGAATGGCTGTAAATCATCCCCACTCATTCACAGTTGATTGTGGCTTCTGCAACAAATATAAATGCAGCAACACATTGCAGTAAGTTGTTACAGAGTAGCTTCTTTGTTTTGCTGCTTGGTTAATCAGTAAAGATATTACCCCTGTAAGTACAGTCTACTATACAATTCTAAAGTACTGGGTTTTGTAGAATGACTTGAACATTTAACCTCTGACCACTTGGTGGAGCTAGAAGCCCACAATTCATGTCAATTTTGTTTTTCAGTTTTTTTTGTTGTTGTGTTAAAATTCCTAGTTTAAGATTATTCTGAAAAACGTCTCATTGAGCGCTGCGTGAAAACCAGCTAAAGATCAGTTCAGTGGGGTGAAACTGATGAGTAGATATATATTTTAAATTTATTTGCCTCTTCTTAAGATGCGGCTTTTTCAGATTCCTTTGATTGTATCTCAAGGGGAAATGTTTTTGTTTTTTTTGTTTTCTCATAATTATGGAAACTTGACTTAACAATAGATGTGTGTGTGTGACCTTTTTTATATTTCAATTCAATGGTGGGTTGTGATATCTATTAAAAACGTTGCACAGTATTTGTTTGTTTTCATGTATAAGCACCGCATATTCTTTTCACTTAAATTTCGTTATAATGGATCGGTGAAGTAAAGGGTTAAGACAGCAATAAAGTCCATTACTTAGAAACATTTGCCTTCAGGATACAGCCACATGTTCTTCTTTTCAGACGGCAGTTCTTCCAAGGCATTGTAGCACAAAATCCATTTTTTTCAATTTGCATTCACTTGACCTTTTGTATACCCCCCCCCCCCCCCCCCCGATCACACATGCAATTTCACACCAAATTCTTGTGTTAAGCAAAATCACAAAGCACTTTGTAAATCTATGCTCTTATAAAAAAAAAAAATACTTTTTAATAGTGTATTTACATGCAAGGTGCACCCCCTTATTGAATGGCGTTGTTATGCTCTGTATATTATATTTTAGTATAATAGCAGTGTCTTCTGCTAAATGGGACTATTTTTAAAAGGAACAATCATGACGGGGAGCATATTGCTTTACATTTACCTTTTAAAAGTGGCTGAAGACGAACTGTCTATATCAGCCAAGTCATTATTCCTAGTCCGAAATAACTTTTACAGGATTGGACACTGGCAAACAAACATTGTAAGCCAGCCCATGGGTAACCACTCCTCCTACCCCTCAGGTTTTTTGCTGTTGTCCTAGGAGAATGGACACCTTTTCTTTTCTGCTGAGAAAAACCTAACCAGCCTTGCTAGCAATTTTTTTTCTTCACTTTTCTTTTGTTCTTTGGATTTTTTTTCTTCCATTTTCTTCAATATTGATTCCTCACTATACAGTATAGTTGCTTGAACTGTGCTCAGTATATCCAGATAAGCCTTTCCTAAGCCTGACTTTATAATCCTATACCTGAACCTAGGTTGACTGGATATGCAGAGCTAGCCTGGAATGTGACCTTGCACACTCTGCTCTTTATCCTGGCAGCTTACCTTCCTGTACTGGAAAAAGTTAGCCAGAGATCACTTTTGGGTCCAGGGCTGTGGCTTTGTCTCAGTGCTTGACCCCATTTTGAAGACTCACTTTGTTGGTTAAGGTCATTTGGACTAAAACAGTGGTGCTTTGCACCACTAGGCACCTTCCAAATTTCCTGTTCCCGGCATTACTGTAGAAAAGGGTTGACACTGATGGACATTGCTGACAACAGACAATAGGTGCATTGTCGCAAGCTCTGCGCTCTTTCCTGCTATTCAGCATAGAAGAAAATACCATCCTGCTGGTGCTGCTGCTCCTGCCTTGCAAAGCACCATGTGGAACTCAGGTCTGTTTGTGCTGCCCACCTATAGTGAACTGGTCAACTTCATCTGCTCGACCCAAATTAGCACCAGCTCCCTCAGTTTATAAGTACCTTAGACCTTGCCTCTCAGGTTGGGCTTAGTTAAATCACCACTACGTGGGCGCAACATGTCTGTACCTAGATACAGAGGGAGCAGTTTTACTGCTGCTGGAGACCTTAGCCCATACTTCAGTGGTTTCAGGGGCATCTACTCAGTAACCTCTGAGCAAACATATGCCTGCAACCTTGACACCGGTGAGATAATAGTTCTAGGGTCTACATTATCAAAGTCGCTCTCCCCTGTCATAAGGGGCCTTCATGTAACCATAGGGCTTTGTGTCCATATTTACCAAATTCCTTATGAATACTGACGACAGAGGCTCTAAGTGCACCTTCCCCTGTAGAGTCTGTGAGGCCACTGGTCGCTGTGACCATCGCTGACTCAGATTCCAGAGTCCCAGCAATCTATCAATGAAGATACTGTTTTTAGGCACAAGAGTCTACTGTTGTGACCTCAGAATTACAGAGGGTCCTTTCCGACCTTATTGATTTAGTGCACAGTGCTCTACATTTGGGGGATCAGACTGCTGTCTTCAGCCTTGGTTCTTTTAGAGCTCTTACAAATTCAAGGTATTCCTGTGAGGACTGAAAACATCCTTGAAAGTCATAGGCACCACTTGAAAGTGTGTTGGAATTGTTCCCCTATGAGAGGAAATTTGGATAAACCGCGATCTACACCTACTGTGGATCTATCAATGACCAAAAGGAAAACTTCAAGGCAGGTAGCAGGAGGCATGTTTACCTTTTTAAGATTTCTAATGGGTTACTCCCCTCAAAAAGGCTCTCGCCTGCCACAGTAAACTCCTGTGTAATTGAGAATGTTGAACAAATGTCTGGAGCCTTATGCTTCAGTTGTGATGGCTTGGCACAATCATTTAAATATATGTCTTGCATGCATTTTATGTCCATACATATGCACATAGCATTCTGGGTATTATGCTGGGATGCTGATACCACATAAAAACGCATCTGGTTCACTTGGCCTTCAAGGGATGTGTTAATTAGGAATGCCACAGGGTGCCAGCACAACACTGCCTCAATGTAGGGGGTCTGGGGAGGAGGGCAACTGAATCCCACCCATCCCCATCTAATTTTGTAGAGTGTGCCCCAGGCAGTCAGAGCCTGACTCCTAGGCAGCCTATAGGACTTGAAGTCCGAGATCTACTAAACTCTCTGAAAAGGCTTATCTGTATTAAGGTGTGCACCCATTTCTACAAGTGGGGGGCTGATTGTGAATTCTGGAGGGTCCTTGGTACAGTTTGCCTCTACATCATTAAGGAGCAAATTGTGTCCCTTTAGACCCACAGACTAATTCCTTCCCTCTGACTGTTCCAACATGGATAAGAACCTGTAAAACAAACAAACCCTCACTAAATGGATAAGGACCTGGATCTTAGTGTTGCCAAGGCACACCTGCTACTTCTCAGAGCATTGGCTCCTGTATTCATCCTAAGACTCTTTCCTGGCATCCCCATCGTGGGATGCTCAGAGTTTCTCCTGTGAACAAAGTCCCCTTCATGAATCCTTGTAATCGGCAACTACCAATAAGGCCGAACACCTGCAAGATTCAACCAGATTGTATAATTGACAACTACCTGTCACCTGTAGGCCAAGTTTTTAAGCTTAAGTCCTCATAATTGGGGTACTTTCCTTTCAGGGTCGCCTCCCCATCTCCTATTTTTTCCCAGATCATTTTAGCCCCCTTTCATACAGGTCTTTCTGTGTGAAACCAGGTAGTCCCTGGTGTGATCCTTCAGCCTCTTTAGGCAGCTGCCATAGTTTCTACTTATCAATGGGGCTTAACTCTTTGAAGAACCTTCATCCCCAGGGATACCATCTGGCATCATCCCATACAGTAGCTTGCCATAGGCAGGTTCTGTGGCGCGGACTCGTTGGAAATCAGTTACGTTTTCCCATAGCTTTACCATAGTGAAGGAGCGGAAGCCCTTCTTGCAACAAAGGAGCTAGTCCTATTCTGATGCTAAGCGATGTCAGGAGTCCTGCTTACTCCCATGGTTTCCCTTAAGGACTATGAAGTGAGAACCAGTACCCTCTGCATTGAGAGGAGTCATCCACCCACCTAGGTGCCCCTCAGATCCTAAGTGGCAAGCGGTGATTATCGCTCAAGGGCCGGATTTTTAGCAAGCAGAACACCCTAGTGCAAGTGTCCTCTGCCAGGGATATAGTATGTCTTGATTACTACGTGAGACCTGTCTACCTTGTGATAGGTCTTTCTTCTGTGGTTAACCTGCAGCTTGTTCAGGAAGGTCCTCCAGATGCATTCCCTTGCTTTGCCCATAATCAGGCTAATGCTCAGCCTGAAACTGCTAAGATACCGGTCCCTTGATCCATGACTCTTGATGATTCTCTGGATGATTAAAAGCCCCCAGCGACACCTCCTATGTACCAGAGAGGATGTATTGGCTTCATCCTCAGTTTTAACTTTTGTTCCTAGTCTGAGGCGAAGGTCTAACTTCAAGTAGAAGAAAAGCCTAACTATATTTGATCTTAAAAATGTTCCCTCCCCCCTCCTCCTACCTATTCTGCCTAACCTGTATAAAAAGGATCTGTTTACTTGCCTACTTTTAATCCGCTCAGGTTCGGTCATGTGATCATGCTCCTCCGGCTCCTCTGTGTCAGTGAGCGTCTTCTGCGAGGGACAGGAAGGAGCGCCAACAACAGCTGGGCCATGGGAGCCTATGGGTGACCTCATGGCACCTGGAATTCAAAGCCGTTGTCAAGCATTCCCTTTACAAAGAGCTGCAGAATCCTGAAACTAGAGCAGATTAAAAATAGGCAAGTTTAAGGTTAGGCAAGATGGGTACAAAGAGTAGGGAGGAAACTACTTGCCACATTTTCTTTGTTAAGTTTAACCTAGTGAGATTATCTGGCTAAACAATCTCTTTAGTCAGAGAATTTCATCTTGATCATAAAGTTATAGGTGTTGTCATGTAGACAACTGGCTGGTTGGCCTTTCTGCCATGGATTTGTTTGTCCTAGGTTCCTTCTGGGGGTTGTCCTTAATTTTCCGTTGACCAGATAGGGTTGTGTGCCCTATCCTCACTTCACAAGATGTAGCTTTTACCAGTATTTTTGAGAGGTTTTGGTTGATCACCTTTCGCTGGTTTATGTTCAGGTTGATTCTGTGTGCCCTCCCTTTGATTGTGTTGGCGACTCCTCTATCTGGTAGGTGCTCAGTACAGTTCAGATTAGGTCTGTGGTCTTTCAGGCAGCTTCTCGGCTGCTGGCAGTCTTGTTCCTTCAGTGAATTCTCTCGAAAGTAAACCGGAGCATTTCTACTTACAGTAAAATCCTTTAATTGTAGTCCATTGAGGGACACAGGTCACACTCCTCCTTGTCTGTTCATGGTTTTAGTACATCTTGCTAAAAACCTGAGGCATGCTAGGTAGAAGAGATCCTGGGGCTCGCTTACATTTTTGTTTTCTAATGACTAATCCGCCTGTAGGCAGCAGCATAACCCGACTATATCTGAACGCCTGTATCATCAGACTCCAAGAAAAGGGTTTTACGATATCTACAAAAATCCTAATATATTGTTTTAGAATACTTCAAAAAGTTTTTTTTTCTTTTAAATACATGTGTGATATTTTTTTTTTTTGTTTTGAGAAACAATAACTCTTAAGGGTTGATTTACTAAAACTGGAGAGTTCAAAATCTGGTACAGCATGGTAGCCGATCAGCTTCTGTTCTAATTTCAGACTGACATAAAAAAAATACCTGGAAGCTCATTGGTTTCTATGCAGAGCTGCACCAGATTTTGTACTCCCCAGTCTTAGTAAATCAACCCCTTAAAGGGTGACAACGTTCATGCGGAAAAAATTAGCAAATAAAAAAAAATGTATATAGTGTATGCAATTGCGACACAAGTTATATTGTAATTGAATGTTATTAAAAATGACCTTTCCTTAACAATCTGCAGCCCTGTCATTTTCCGTAAAATGCAATGCAATATGGACACCTGGAAGTGTTCTGTACACAGATGGTATACAGGACACCCCCAGACATGTCATTTCCTGCTTTTGTGATTGGCTCACTGTTTTTCCCAGAAGTCTGCACTAAGATACAAATCGGATTTTGAGCATTTCCTACAGCACAAATATAATTTTTGATGAGATACTCTTAAAGGGGAATCATGTCTAAAGGAAAGCAGACCCTGCGATTTCCCTCATTAGAGCCCTATAGGTGCAACATCTGATTGATAATTATAGAACCGATCCCATACAGATTCACACATTATAGAACCACTGCCATACAGATTGCACATAAACAGAGAAACGAACCCCTATTTCTTCAGAATAACAAAAGGTAGGAATCTGCAACAAAGTTTGTTAAATTCCCTGCAATGTACTTAGTTTACCGAGACAAGATCATTTTTTCCTCAACAACAGTGGTCAATAATTAGCAATGCAATGTGTGCTTCTCCCTTTAAAGTGGATGTAAACCCACCACCCACCCAGTATAAACTAATGGCACAGTATTAATGTATATATACATGCAAGCCTCCTGCATCTATTCCTACCGTTCAAATGTCCTTCCTGTAAGCACAAACAGCTCTGTAAAACTCTGAAATCAGAGGGTGTCTGTGTTTGCTGGAGTTTGGTGGGTGGAGTTGTGATGTCACAAGCCTCCCCACCCACCTCTATACTGAGACAATGAGGACGGAGGGAGTGGAAAGTGTAAAACTTTCTCTGCTGTGTGAAGGAGATAAGCAAATTGCTTGTCACTCGCAGAGCAAGGGGCAGATCGACTGTGTATTTCCCTGTTAGTCTGACTTTCTCTTCCTGAAAAAAGATAAGCTCATTACTCACAGTTGGATTAACTCTTTGTGGCAAGACTACGCACAGATGACATAACATGCTATACTCTACCAGGCAGAATTATTAATTACATTTTTTTTTCGGATTTACATCCACTTTAAGTTATTTATCCCAAAATCCTAATCTTTATGTAGCACCGCATGAAATAATGTTTTGTTTTTTGTTTTTCCATGTGAAGGTGAAGTCTGGGATCAAGAATTTGACCCAGTTATGGTGATTCTCCGCACAGTTTACCGTAGAGATGTCCAGTCTGCCATGGACCGATACACAGCTTTGTGAGTAGTGGTTATATTGCAACCTGCTAAATATCTGTATAGCATGTATTTCTGTTCCTCTGCTGACATTTCTACTCTACTGAACACTGGCTGTGATGGAACATAAAGTTCCAGCATGCTGATTACTTTGAATGCTTAACTCCTCTGTATTGGGCTTGCAGCACCCGGGGCATGCGTAATGCCCTTCTGTGTTATATTTGGGGTTTTATAATGCTTGTTAAGATGAAATGTTGTCTGGTATTAAACTACATTTCAAGAAATCTTTATTCATGATAAAAGGTGCTTCAGTTGCTGCACATCATCATGCAAGAAACTTTTTGGTATGCAAATGTGGGGGTGTCAGTAAGGCTGGTCAGCAGATTTGTCTGTGAAGTGTGCACATCTTGCCACAAGTTTACTATAGTGTGCCTCAAGTTCTATTGCAGCTTGACAAGACAGGGCTGTGCTGATTTCAGGGCAGAAATTTAAAATGTATTCATCTTCACTGTAGCTGATATCCCCTCCCTAGAGGCGGTGTGTTCCCCATTACTGAATTTTAAACACTTTTTGAGAAACAGGGGAAGATGGTACTGCAGAGGACCACTCTCTTTGCTAGCCCATGATATGAGCTTCATAGGTACAATTTCCAAAATATGTCACATATAAGGAAACTGAGTATTGTCAGTGTCTGATAATAGTAGTGGGTATACTATACTACTTCCAGACATGTAAGAGTCATGCAGGTGAAAAAACCTAAATGTTAAGTTTTCATGCTTTTAAACATTAATAAAATGGTCTGTCCTGAACTGGGTTTTCTGTTTTAGATTGCCGGTCCTTTAGGCATTTTCTGTTAAATCTGTGAAAGTAAAAACTCAAAGCTTAACTTTGTTGCCATTTTGCTCTATAAATAGACAAGTAAAATGCTTGCTTTTCACATGGTAATTATTTTTTCCCGAATATCAGAAAAGGGCATTAGTTGGAGGCATTAAATGTATTCCAGCAATTTAGCTGACATTCCGGGCTTCATTTCCATTCGTCTTGTAGAGTTTTTGGAATGAGCCGTCAGAATGAATGATGCATTGCCTTCCAGCGTGAGCAAATATTGCTTAACCTTTATTCCAGAGCAATTTATTTGCTAATTGGATGCTGCAGTTCCCTGAAGTCCTGCTGAAAACAGACTTAAAGTAACCTTGTCCTTTCCTCAAGGAAGGATCTTTCCATGTGGATGTGCAAACCCTTCCAAATAACTGCAGCACAGAAAATACTGAGTCTCAGTATACTGTTAAATATAAACTGTTGAAGGAAGTCTGTTGACACACATTGCCAGAGTCTATAATGCTTGCTGTAGAAACTAACCAAAAGTTGCTTTATTGCAAGAGGTCCTTACATTTGGTGTAGTTATCCTTCTCTCAATATAAGGAGCTTATCTGGTTTATTCAATAAGATAAACCAATATGCAAAGTAAAGAAGCTTATAACAGTCACAGTACATCTTTCAGTAATTCCCCTTCAGTAAATGGAACTGGGCTAATTTCTTACTGTAGTTTTTAGCACACTCTGCACACAAGTATTGTCTTGCTTTAATTAAAAACTTTAATCTGCTAAACAGTGTGAAGTAGAGATTGTTAGGAGGTCTAAATTATGTAAAAGTTGTGCAACCAAATCTCATCCATGATTGTTCAGTCACTCACAGCCACTTTGCAATGATTACTTGAGGGTAGCTTGTTGTGGGGCGGTAGGCAGTAAAATTGGAATCCTCATCCACTGGTTGAGGATTCAGATTTTTAAAATGACTGTCTTTTGTTCCCCCCTTCCATTCCCCTGAACACCAGAGCCTCAGCAGAAATTAGTCCACAGTAGAGGACAGATCATCATAGAAGGCGGATGTGACAGGAGACGAGCAGTCATGGTTGCTAGGGACCGCTAGCTTCCCAGCAACCAATAATATTCTTTGCAGCTGCGCATAGCAGGAGGAAACCTTGTCTGTGCACAGCTGCTTCATCAGCTCCACCTTCCAGTCGGCCGCCTCCCCCCGACGGCTCCCGGTCCTTGCATCTAGACTGCTCCTGCCACTGGGTAAGGTAAGAGTCCCTTCCTGTCACAAGGCTGCTTCCGCCCCGTAGCCTGCAAATACATTCTCTGCCACAGCAGATTCCTGGCTCTGGAGGAATACACAGTGACCAGCACCTGAGTGACTTAAGAGTGTGTGTCCCCCACCGGTCACCATGCCCCCCTCCTATAACAATGCCCAGATGCTCCTCCCTTCACAATGCCCTCCTTTCACAATGGCGGATGTAATAGGATGGGGGGGGGCAAAAATCCTTGTACCAGCCCTGGGTGCAGTTTTGAGAGATTGCCCATAGACTATTTTCGGCAGAACTTCTGAAAATCACCTAGGAATTGCACGTTTAGACCTTAAAACTTTAATTAGAGAAATTGCTGTAGTTCAGAGACAAATTTTTATGGTAAATGCTGCATGCTTTCTTTTATAAAAATGCTAACTTCTATTCCGTAGAATTGGGTACCTTCAATAAAACTGGTGAGTTATAGAGTTTAAGGCTCCATTCGCAAATATGTGAATTGGATGCAGGTTTCCCCGCATCCAATTCGCATGACAGGAGAGTCGCACAGCTCCGGGGCGGCCGTGGTCTGCATTGAAGAAGGATCCTGTGCATCTTCTGGTCCGATTCAAGTGCAAATTCAGGCAAAAATTCGGATCTGATTCATACCTGAATCAGTGAACCGAGATGCACTGGACACCATGCTGTGAGCCGTGGCTGCAGCATGTGTGAATGGAGCCTAAAGAAGAAATCCATCTAAACCCTTTTTTTATTTATTTATTTTTTAATTTTAATTCTAGTTTAGGGTAAAGTGAGGAATGATTAGATCCTCTGTCACATTTGTATTGCTTTTTGTATCCCTACTAGGGAGTTCATGTCCTATTATGCCCCCATTACCATTTTCTCTTAACGGGAAACCAACATTTTACACTTGTCTCTGGAAGAGCAGAAAATAAGAAATCATGCAATAGGACTATCCTGCTGTAGTGGCTACAACAATAAAAACCTGACAAATTATAGCTCTATGAAACAAACATTTCAAATATTCAACTGTGCTCTAATTGAAAAGCTCCAGCTTTTCACCAATATCAATATATCATATGTTCTGCAACAGACATTTATTTGTTTCCATAGACCTTAGACAGGATAAAGTCTATATGCACTAGGTATATACCTCCAAAAGGTGGTGCCCTCTGCTACTCCATTGATGTCAATGGGGTGGATGAGAGGTGGGGTAAGATTGGGGGTCGACTTCCTTTTCCTGGCTCCACATATCTGCAATCTGGAGCCATAACCTGAGGAGCCTCCGTAGTCACTGGGGCACCTCGTTATTGAGAAAGGAAAAATCAATTCTAGTGACAATTATTTTCACATAATAAGAGTATAAAATATGCTGATGTCTGTGAAGGCCAGTAATCTTTACCCCTCTATCCAAAAACATTAACTGGGGTTCTACTTTACAGTTGTTGTAAACCCTCTTATATACCCAGTGAAGTGAATAGCTTCAGGTGATACACAGAGATAAAACAAATCCTCCTACATACGTTTTACTTGTTTATCTGCAGCCATCTGTTCAAAAGTGCATATTTGTGATAATATCCTTCTTTATCTGTGAGGAGCAGAGAGGAGGGGGCAGACAGCTGCAGTTAGTGTGTGAGAGCTAATTGGAGGAAAGGGACACACTCCCTTCCACACACTGCACAGGAACAAAGGAACATGCATAGCTGTGTTCTGAATAGACCTGCTCTGTGCTGAGCTCCCTCCCCGTCACAAATTTATCTCATGTCAGGGAAAACTTCTCAGAAGCAACACACGCTGATAACAGAGGAACGGAGCACAGTATAGAAACAACACTTAGAGCTTTGGAGAGAGATAAGTAAAGGCTACAGATATATGTGCTTAGTTCAGATTTCATGACTGAGCTTTACAGCCACTTTAAGACTGCATTGTGGCAAAAAGACCAATGGTTTAGCTGCTTTGGAGCTGCTTTTTTTCACAGCTTGCAAACAGTTCATCAGTGATGGTCCAAGCATGGTACCCTCATTATTCCTCATGATCATTTGGATCCTGAAAATCCTATTAAAGGAGATTTTCTGGATGCATAACTGCAGTGTTTGGGAAGGTAAGTGTATTTTGTAAGGAACTTTTGCATTCCTTGTGTTCTACACTACAAAACACTGCTGCAAAATCTCCTCTCCCTGCTTTTTATTTGCGGTTTAAAGTAGAACTATAGGCAAAACGTTTTTTTTTTCCATTTTGTATAGAGCAAGAGAGGGTTGTAACCTGCCAGGTTTTTTTTTGCCATCTCTGTCCCATTGCAGAGATTTGCCTTCACTTCCTGTCCCATAGTCAAACAGGAAGTGAGAAGAAATCCCTACAAATTAAGGGAATTCCATGGGAACCCCAAGTCACCGGAACTAGTGTTCCTATTGGGAGATTTCCCCTCTTACTCTTCTGGGGACAACCCAAGATTTTATTTTATTTTATTCTTCCTTTCAATAATAGTAGTAAACCAGACAAATAGAGAGGGTGAATCTCCTTAACATGATGGGCACAGACCGCGATAAAAACGGACAGGCACTCTAATCCTTCTGTATTCTATCCAAAACTAAAAAAAAAAAGTGTATGTAGAAGAGGAAAAAAGGGATTTTTAATGGTGCTAATACATAATTCAAAACAGAAAAATGTATAAAAATATACATTTTTAATGGTTTATTAATATGAAATACATTGCGTTAAAAACAAGTTCGTAGTGCAATCTTTATTAGTTGAAGACAATGACGTTAAAAAGGCGAGTATGAAGCCATACATAGGCGAAACATGCTGGGGTGTGAGATAAGATCTATTTGATACTCGCCATTGTAACCTCATTGTCTCCAATGAATAATGATTGCACTATGAACTTGATGTTTTTAACGCAATGTATTTTATATTATTTCACCATTAAAAATGTATATTTTTATACATTTTTCTGTTCTGAATTATGTGTTCACACCATTAAAAATCCCTTTTTTCCTCTTCTACATACATGTTTTGATATAACGGGGATGAGGTGCTTGATTGAGGGAACTTTTTATTGCAATGTGTGTTTCACTTTTTAGGCTGTAACAAACATAACCATAACATAGACATCATAAAAATGTTATAAATGTCTTGTCTGACTATAGGATAAGGAATCTATTACAGAAAATTGGAAAGATCACACAAAATACTTGAAATATAATAACCTTTCTTTCCTTTGGTATATAAAATACATGGCGTGTAACATTTGTAAGCAATTGCATTTATTTGTGTGTTTAGTTTGAAACAGATCGGAAGATGCCCAGGGAACCCGTGGCCACCTTACAAGAAGAGAACCCCACTGCATCCTAGCTACAAAGGTCTTATGAGGCTCCTGCACTGCAAAACTTTACACATTGTGCTCTTCACTCTGCTGTACAAGGTATGTCTGGAGTGTACATGTGTCTTCATCAACTTCAGCCTTGTGTACTCAAGAAAAACACTGCTAGTGAAGGTGTAAAGCTGGGTCTTGTTGAGAGGTTTTTCTTTTTGTTTTCTTTCATTCAACCAGCAGGGTGCACGAAAAAATCCTCAGATTCCCGCATCCACATCACTAACTAACTAAGACTAACTTCTGCGGCACACACATCGAGTTTCGTCCTGTTCCTGTTGATCCGGACGAGTTATGATGCCTGTATTCCCAGCCTAAAACAGCTATTCAAAAACTGGGAGGTGTGCTAATATTAGGGCTCTTTCACACTACATGTCCATTTTGACGGACTCTGCTGCTCAGCGAGGGTACGATCCACTGAGCCGGCAGATGACCGGTCCGTCTCTGCTCACTGTGCAGAGACAGACCTGTCAGGGCCCCCGCTCTCCTCTATGGGGAATCAGATGAAAAGGGACCGTCTGTCCGTCCACCAGACGGATGGAAAATCTGTCTGGATTTAGTGGATCGGATGTCAGTGGACAAGTCACCGCTGACATCTGTCGCTCCATAAAGGATAATGCAGCGTTCATTCAGGTTCACCTGAAAAACTGACAGGTAGATCTGAACTGGGTCAGTATATGTGAAAGGGGCCTTACAGTGAGGAAGAAGAAAGTGTCTTTTGCCAAATATTTCCTGCTAGGGAAGACTGGTGCTCATGGTATGTGTGTTGGACCTTATTTTGTCCTGCGCTTGCTGAACATGAGTTGCACTTTGCTAATTCATATTAAACTGTAGCTTTCATTAAAACCATACCTGTTTATCCTGCCATAAAGGTGCTTCTTCAGGCACTTCTGTTATGGGGCAATAACTGTCTCCCAATTGTGCTCTTGTGTTGTCACCATGTCACATGCACCCCTGGTGTGAAGGGTACAGACATGAGAAAGGCATGTTTTACTATTGTTACTATAAGTAAGCCAGTCAGAGCAAATTAAGTGTAGCTGCTGGTGGAACTAGTGCATGTTAGCAGGAAATGACTGAAAAATACTGGATTGATCATTAGCTCGGAGATGTATAAATGTATGAAAAACCAAAGCATGACAGTTGGTTGATACGCAGTGCATTAGCAAACCGATATCTTCCAGTTAGCATTTAGATTTACTTGGATGAGTTGACAAGCTGAACTGCCTTTTATTTTGCTAGCCTTTAGTATGTCTTTGCTGCTGAAAATATTACAGATGGTCATTTGATATGAATTTTCCTTCCAATATACCATTGATCTGCTTTTTCTGTTTTTGCTGTTGTTAATGTTTAACACTTTGCAATCAAAATGAGGAATATTTTTTAGTGTTGGGAGCGATGTTTAGCATTATTTAAAGTAGAACTTCACTCAAACTCTAAACCTACTTGCAGACACATTCTAAAACGAATCTATCCAACCCTGTAAAGATAAAATTGCTATTCATACCTTTTCTGAAGCTGGTCTGGTCCGGTCTCAAGCTGTCATCGGATGCTGTTTGCAGGAGAGGACCCATAATGCCTGGGAAGTGACATCACACATAGTTATTATGGGGCTTCCGTTGTCGACTGCCTCTCCTGCACACGCCTACCCACAAAAGCCGCCACTGACAGCTCAGCGTGGAACTGGACCAGAGCGACTGCAAAATAGGTATGTATATCGATTTCTACTTTACAGGGCTAGATAGATGTTTTTTAGAAAGTGGCTGCAAGTAGGTCTAGAGTTGGTTAGGTTTTGGGTGAACTTCTACTTTAAGGCCAGGGCTCAGAAGGGTTTGGCAGGCTAGGCCCCTGATGAGGAACATTTGAGAACACCTGCTCTAAAATATGCAAGATCCAATTACAGGCTGTTCAGTGCACTCTGACAGACTAGCACATAATCTTACACAAAATATGCTTATTATCTCTGCTCTACAAAACTAAAAGAATTGTAAAAAAAGAGGTTAATTTCACATTTGTGGCTGGCAAGAAGCTTTTTTACGCCTACTAACATCTGCCAGCTAAGTCATCAGAGGATCTCACGTGACATTTTTTCACACAAACGTGCATGTCAAGGGCAAAGCTCTGAGTTTTGTGTCAATGATATGTGGGCATCTGAGTAGCTTATGTTCACATTGCAAATTGCATTTACGCTGTAGTAAATTGAAGTCAGCACAGTGAGCCAAACTATATATATTTTTTTATTTCCTAGCACGTGTTTGGATATTTGCAGAATACCCTTAGCTTCATTTTATTCACTAAGCTAAGCGAACATTCACTTTACAAAGAGTATGTGCTCCTGTCAGCCCTAGTTTTTAAAGGATAATTTCACCTTTTAGGAAATATTTAGAAATGCACATATTTTTGCAGAAAAAAAAATGTGCATGTGATATTTTTTTTTCCTCCAGGAGCCTGCAAGGTATCGCACCCACGATCAATGGATTGCGAGTGCAATGTCAGGCTCTTGCAGACACGTCTTTCAGCTTTCTTGCCTGTACCCCTGTATGAGATTTCTGTTAGCAAGCTGAAGGAAGTGTAAATGAACTATGAGGGCACTCATCAGCGATCTTGTAGTTCATTGAGCTGTGTGCAGGACTTCTAGTTTCTTCATTCACAGATCCCTGTGAATTAAAGACGGGCCCTCACCAATTTTAAAATGTGATATTGGCTGCGAGGAAATGATTCCCCACCTGTTGTAACAGGGGACGGGGTGAGCGAAGGACGAACTGGAACATGTTACACCCTCAATAAGGCTGTAACATGTTCCAAAGGTGAACTTGGCCTGTAATGCCACAACCTCTGCTCACTGTAAATATAACTATTGAAGGTCTACTGATAGGTGATGAGAACCATCAAGTTTATAGACACAGCACTTTGTGCTCTTGTTTAGGCACCCTTAAAGTGTTACTAAACCCACAACAGTAAAATCAGTCTGAATATGCAGAAAAGCATGCTTGTTATACTCACTGTGGGTTAATCCTCCGCATTGTGTAAAAAGGCTGTTTGATTCCGCCATTTCTAATCCACCCCTCCTTCCACTGCCCCCTAATAATTTGCTAATAACACAGAATCTATAGAGTCCGGCTGCACATGCTCAGTTTGTGTATTGCTAGAGAGTTTTTTTTTTTCTTGGAAATCAGCACTGTCCAGACAGAGGGTCAGGTGTCTTGTAGTCTCATATGACAGTCAGAAAACGCCTCCTACAAGCTTTAATCAGTGCTTGACTGGACACTGATAGAAGGCAAAAGACTGCTGATGAGAAAAGGTATTAAAACGCAGTTCCAGCAAAAAAATTAACTCAGAATATGTAAGCACACAGTGCTGCTGTGAGCTATGTTCTGCGTTTTTTTTTTTTTGCCCCCCTCCAACCCAACCCCCCCCCCGGCACCTTCTGGGACCCCCCCCCCCCGGCACCTTCTGGGACCTGTGTGTGTCACAGAAGATGACGGGACCATTCAGAAAGCACCGTGCGACTTACGAATGTGCAGTAGGAAACTTCCTGTTGGCGCTTGCACCCGGAGCCGATGGTGCTTTGGGTGCCGACATGGTGGGATCCCTGGACAGGAGGTAAGTGTCCTTATATTAAAAGTCAGCAGCTACAGTATTAGTAGCTGCTGACTCTTAATTTTTTTTACCCAGGCTGGAGCTCCAGCTTTAAGCAATTTATATTTAATAAAATAATTGCCTTTCCAAATTCTGTGTATTGTGAGAGACCAGATATAGTTAATGCATGGTCCTGGGTTTAGTAACTTTAATAGGAACTCTGAGAAACAGTGCGGACATAAGAGTGCAGATTTGGCAAAGCTGTAAAAAAAAAAAAAAAGGATCTTTAAATTCTCCAGATAATAAATCCCTCAGTTGAACATTCTTCTTTTCTTAAAAAAATAATGAAGCTGACACAGCTAGCTGATACTTCACTGAAAAAAATGTTCATGAAGGACAGTGTACTTTTGTTATTATGGAGCTTTACTACTTTACAATTATAATATCAATGTTAAATAATAATCCTAGTGCATAGAACATGTTTTATGAGGCTTACATTTTTGGGTTAAAAGGGTCAATCCCGTAAAAAAAAAAACCACAAAAACAAAATGCATTGCATCAAAAATGATGCATTTTGCAGTAGGCTAGTTTGTTTTAAATCCTCAGTGCGTATTTTTGTAGTTTTCTTTGGTGGACAATACTGGTAAACCATGTACAAAACGTCTCATGAATGTATTGACAAAATGACTGTACAGCTATTGTTTAGCTGGATGTGAAAGATGTCTTATTTTGAACTTGTGCTGCGAATGCCACCTCTGGGTCATGGGGTAGATGTAATCATGTGCACTCAGAGGTAAACCCAGCTGGGTCATTGCAACTTGCTGCAGCTGGAAAACTGTATAACCACCATGTCCATTGTGTGAAGAATAGACCAGAGGTTGTACATTTTATTCTGCTATTTATTTTTAGATTTTGATGGATCATCAGAATATGTCAGAACATGTCCTCTGCATGGTTCTCTATTTGATAGAGCTGGGGCTAGAGAACTCTCAGGAAGAGCCTGCTGACCAGGTAATACAATTAGTTTTTATTTTTTTTTTAGTTTTTTTTTTATTATTGATTTAATTTGTTTCCTAATGTCTTTTTGCTGTATAATACCACAGCTTTGTTGCATGTTTCAGTGTTTTCTTTTTCTGTGCCCCAGACCTTTGATTTCTCTTCCTTTTTTCCTTTCATTTTTTTGGCTTTTTTCACATGTAATTTCAGATGTGACTTGGGTTGCACTGAATTGCATGACAACGAAAATAACATTGCATCCAGTGGTGCCTGTTCACATCAATGCAGTGCAACTGCAACACCACTTTGGGGAAGGGTCCTGTGCTACTTTGATACACAGCAAGATTTTGTGGTCCATAGACCTCAGTGGAAATGTATCAAAATCGCATTGACATGCATTTTTTGATGCATGTTTGTGTGTGATTTGTGCTGGTTCCTAGAAGTCAGCACCCGCTGGTGACCCATTCCCCCCGGCAAAGCACCTTGTTTCCATGTTGATGCGGACAAAGGCCTCTTCCCCGCAAACCTGGCCCCGTGACTGCGGGAGTCCAGTGGCTAGCGTATCGGAATCTGGAAGCCCCATTTGACAAGGGGGGTCCCCAGGTCACCCCCCATATGAATGAGTATGAGGTACATGATACCCCTACTCCATCACCAAATAAAAACGTGGAACGTAAAAAAACCACAAGACAAGTCCTAAAAAAAAGTCCCCCCAATGTAAATCCATTGTCAATCACAGCGAACGCTGGACACCAGCCCGAAGAACAAAAAAAAATGTCCATCGAACACAACCGCTCCTATCGCTTAACATTTACCAAATGAGAGCGCCGCTTCCCCTCACTCCTAAGAAAATAAAGGGGTGGGATCACCCAGAGACATCACCTGAAACCCCATCCCATGTCCGCATTGGGGGTGGTGTCATCCACTAGTGATGCCACCAGATGACTCCGCCACCTATGAAGACACATGCCAGCCCTAGGAGACCCCGCCCTATGACATCATAGGGGCAATCCACACTCATCGTTGTTAGGGCACAGGCAGGTGCCGGCCCTTTAACAATGGACACACATGGCTCACAGCAAAGATGAGTCACTGCTTGTTAGAAAGTCGGCTGGTGCTGGGCTCCTTAACCAATTACTCACAGCAAGGATGAGTCGCAGTAGTTAAACATGCATTAAAAAAAGTATCTCAAAGGTTCCATAAATTGCACTACAGATACACTACAAAACAGCATAGACAATCAGATCAAAATCGCACTGCACTAGTGGGAACCTAGTCTTATATCCTCTCCCTGTCTTTAGGCAGATATTAAAGAAGGACTGCACACTCTGGTGTTTTAGAAGGGAGTCAGAAATGTGAGACCGATCCTGTGATTCACTGATGTAAATGTTCTGTGTCTAGAGCAGGAATGGGCAAACTACGGCCCGCGGACCTTTTAATCCGGCCCGCGGAGTGCTAGCTGCTACACCAATGAATGTTTCCGGAAGCAGCGTGTCTACATGCTATAGCAGGCACGTGACCCGCCAACCAATCACAGCGTGCCTTTCACAGACATCCCTCCCAATCCCAGCGCGGCTGCTCTCATTCAGAAATCGGCACCTTCCTTCTCGTGCCGCTGTGTCGTATTTCCTGCCAGGTGCTGCGGAGTGAGAGATGTCATATGATAGGTGTGGGATGTGTTCTAGTAGCCTGGCCACGGATTCCTAATGTCACAGCTTAGGCATGAGCCTGCTGGAAGTGTTATAGCAGCCCCTGCCTTCTTATCACAGATGGGAGAGCTGAAAACATAGGCTGCCCATACGCCAGTCATGTCCAGCAGGGTGAGTGACTATGGATGGGGGGATCCTTCGGCTGTGCTATTGTATTGTGTGGGCTTCCCCTACTAATTGGCATTCAGCACACCAACCCGTAGTGTACAGCCTACCTGACAGGACCCCCCCCCCATAATGTTAAATGATATTATCACTAGAATGCCCCTGCATCAGGGTTGCCACATCATCCCTTTAATCCAGGACACATATGAATTACACAGGTTCTCAGGCTAATTGAATGCAGATGAGGCACCAAGTGAGTTTAATTACCACCTTAATCAGCCACAGAACCTGTGTAATTAATATGTGTCCTGGATTAAAGGGAAGATGTGGCAACCTTACCCAGCATGCTCTGCTCTGCAGCCACGCCACAAATGATACGTCACTGAAGAAGACTCATTCAAGTGAATGGCGCTGCTCTGCAAGTGCCCCACTACCGCAATACGCATCCTCGCCGCCTTTTCTCTGAAGAACGTACAGTGCAGGTGTTCCGTCAGGTTTTTTAACAGAAGTGATGTTCCATCGTCGCCATCTTGCTACACCCAGCAAGCGGACATTATATTAATTCACACATACACACCGTCCATCTACTCTTGGTCCAGCCCCTGGGTCCAATATATGAACCCATTGCGGCCCTCGAGTCAAAAAGTTTGCCCACCCCTGGTCTAGAGCTTAGCTCACAAGCAGCTCACTGTCCATGTTATAACTATTATCCCCAATTTCTTGGGAGGTATCTAAAGTAGAATTTATTTTATGACATGATCAGCAATATACAGTGCCTTGAAAAAGTATTCATACCCCTTGAAATGTTCCACATTTTGCCATGTTACAACCAAAAACGTAAATGTATTTTATTGGGATTTTATGCGATAGACCAATACAAAGTGGCACATAATTGTAAAGTAAAAGGAAAATGATAAATGGTTTTTACATTTTTTTTAGAAAGAAATATCATAAAAATGTGTCAGGCAATTGTATTCGGGCCCCTTTACTCTGATACCGCTAACTAAAATCTAGTGGAACCAATTACCTTCAG
>BLSH010284136.1:1152015-1168565 GCA_018402905.1 Glandirana rugosa
TTTTCAAACCTAACCCGCTTTGGAAATATAACACCTATGCTAATAATATATCGGTCGGCTGACGAAGGTAGACCCTCCCACCTAACCAAAAGCTGCCGAAGTTTAACTCTTCCCCCTGTGTTGTCCCCACGGGCGACAGTGGCAACGAGAAACGAGAACATTATCTCGGTGACCGTCGTGCATAATCTTGTGTACTACCACACCTCCCCAAGTCCATACCCTCGTATGTCCTCTTTTAAGAAGACATACGCCTCCTGTACGAGGGATTTTTCCCAGTACCGGTAGTATAGACTCAAGCCTCTTATGAGTCCCAACTGTTAGTTGACCGGGTTCAGACGAGACGAGGGGGACCTAGTTCTCCACGTAGGAGTTAACCTCAGGAAGACGGGTCAGGGGCACCAGAGTGTCAAATCTATAGAACCATAGTACTAAAGTCGTGTTATAAGTCGGCGATAATCCCTTTAAATAACTATCCCACCGTTAAACCTTATTTGATACCAACAGTCATCGTCCTGCCTGGTTAAATTAATTTTACCAGAACTACGGCGTTGATAACATAGGGGAGGTGTTATGCGGACACCACTAGGGAGAATTTTAGAAATCTTAGAAGTTATGTTGGAAACAAGGGACAACACCTTCCCCCCCCCCCCCGTCCAGTCCTATTTCAATCTCGTTAATGTTTCCGGGTTCCTGGATTCCCCCAACCGTTGCACCTCTTGATCCAGGGGGAGCAGAGCAGACTTGGGCCAGTTGATTGTCAACCCTGAGTATTCTCCGAACTCAGATATGATGGCCATGACCCTTTTTAGGGAGCATGTCCTCCGCATACAGAAGAATTTTCTCCTGTATGCTCCCATACCTGAACCCCTCCACACCATCATGTGTTCTAATACGTGCTGCCAGTGGCTCTATTACAAGAGCAAAGAGCAACGGTGACAGCGGGCACCCCTGTTGTGTCCCCCTTCTCAATTTGAAGCCGTCGAAAACCAATCCACCCTCCCAGATGGAAGCAGTCGGCTGGCTATATAATAATCGTATCCACAATATAAAGGTTTCGCCCAATCCAAACTTTTGCAGAACCCCCCACAGGAAACTCCACTCCACGCTGTTGAATGCCTTGTTGGCATCCAATGAAAACAACGCTCTATATCCTTCATTATCTGCTGGAGTCTGCATATTAATATAAGCGCCGAAGATTAACCACCGTGGACTTATTGGGCATAAAACCTGCCTGGTCCTCCTGTATTAAGTCTGCTATAACCCTATTTACCCCTCTGGCAAGTACCTTTGCTAATATTTTCACGTCTGCCTGTAGTAGGGAGATGGGCCTATATGAGTTGGGTTCTATAGCCGGCTTGTCAGGTTTTAAAAGTAGAATTATGTTGGCTCTCGACATTGCGTTGGGTAGTCTTTGTTCACTTCGAGCTGCGTTTAATATCTCTAGTAGCCTAGGAAGGACCACTTCTGAGTATCTTTGATATACCTCAATAAGCAACCCATCATCTCCCGAGGCCTTAAATTTAGGGATCAGGGTATCTAGGGCGTGTCTCTGAGAGTATGTAAGCTGGGGGAGAGGCGTCCCCTCCAGGTAGGCATCCAAGTCCTCCTGATGGTACGACACCTTAGATGCATATAAATCCGTATAGAACCGTATCAACTCTGACGTGATACCCTCCGGTGTGTTAGTCAATTGGCCTGAAGCCGTTTGCAGAGCTCCAAACCTGGAACAGAGGGTTGAACGTTAACTATTTTAGCCAACATCTCCTCCTGCTCTTAATGTTCGAGTAGAGGATGGTTGCGGTACATCTTCAGAGTGCCATAAAAAGTGATCAGGCAGCTTCAGAGTCATCTCAATCACTTTTACCTGGAAGTCCAATGCCATCTAAAACTCTTTACTAAGCTCACGACTTAAGCTTGTTTTAACCCGTTAAATACCAGGACGTCATGGTTGGCAGATAAGGGATTAATTTAAAGTGTTTGTGCCCTGATTTATTTTTTAATGCATGTGCTAGTTGGTGAACTCTAGGAGCCCCACTAAAGTGTGTATGCCAGTCAATTAAAAGCAAAGTCAATAGACCAGGGACCATTACGTTTTTAGCTGTAATTATGTGATTGTTTGGTCCCTTTCTCCCCACAGTTTGGAGGGGTGGCATGAATACATTAAAATATGCTCAGTGGCTTCCAATGATGTCCCCCACTCCCAGGAGCTTTTTCTTTCTGTAGAGACATCAGAGGCGTTCATGGGCTGCGAGTAGGAATACAAGAGTGATTAACATCCCGTGAGACTCCCTGCCTACAGTCACAGTGCTGAATATAAAAAACTTACAGCCATATGTAGAGTTTCCCTTCTAAGTTTGTTCCAGTCCTATATGCATCAATTACAGTTCTGTATGTTCTTTACAGTGCACCTCTATATTTCGCAATGTCTTATACAGTGTGTGTTTTTAGATGT
Source organism: Glandirana rugosa (assembly GCA_018402905.1). Lineage (NCBI taxonomy): Eukaryota > Metazoa > Chordata > Amphibia > Anura > Ranidae > Glandirana > Glandirana rugosa. The sequence goes on from BLSH010284136.1 coordinate 1,154,468, forward strand.
GCTGGAAAACGGGATCTCAATTCCACTACTCGTTTCTCTAAAAGATGTGGGGCAAGCACAGGGCACCACAAACACCCCAAACCAGAGAGTTTTGACTTTTTCAAATAGTTTGAGACCAGGCAAGAACACAATATGTTAGAAAAAGGGAAAGGAATGAATTCCTGTACCCCCCCATTGTGATCCAAGTGGATTATGTAGAGGGCCATCTAAGCTTCATATGTATGGTTGAAAGCAAAAGCAGCTTCCGTTTGTACAGATAGAATGTCAGGAGTCCAGTATGTAGTGACTGTAGCAGCACTCTCCCCTTTCTACTCCTCTGTTTTTGCAGTTACACTATACAAAAGGCCTTTTTTTAAATACATTTTTATAATTTTATAAAGCACTTTTATGAAAAATAAACGTATTTTACTTTTTTGTACTATTTAACAAATATGTAATCCTTGGGTACCTTAAAAGTCTGCTTTGATTGTCCTCCTGCTCCCTCCCCCCTATGAGTTTTTGACAGCTACTTTCAGGTGATTGGACACTGCAAAGAGAGCTCCTGGGACATTCTCCAAATAACCACTCCCACTTAGCCTCAATTTTCTTCCACTGTCTTGGTGATGAATCTCTCTTCTCTCTACTAAGAGAAAATTAACCTTAATCATACAGGACACATGCACAAACTTGGTGTTCTAGGGGTGTACCTTCAGGTGATTGAACAGTGGCAAAGTTTAGAGGATACACCCCCTGGATGCCTCCTCTATAACCCTACCCTACTCCATGAGTCCTTAGTTCTGTGCTAGTATCTGAAGGTGAAGGACCTTTTCTGCATCACGCGAAACTCACCCTTGACGTAACTAGTATTTTTCTTTACTGTATCTTTTGATTTTTCAATCGTATACTCACTGTTTTCTAATGCCAGAATAGAAGCAGTGTATCTGGATTCGTGCAACACCTTGGGAAGCATACCCAAACACTAAGCTGTGGGGCTGCCTGAAATGTTGCTTTTGGCAGTCAATGCATAGAATGCATTAAGATAAAAAAACCTACCTTTACAACTCCTTTAAATGTGGAGTCACGGAGTTGGGGAGATTGTTTGGTAGTGAATATATTAAGGGCAGTGGATCAGAGGGGAAGTACATTTTCAAAATGGATAATGGTTACTGTATGCATGATTTCCAAACTCTTTGGGCCTTATACATCTGATTTCTTTGCAAAATAAAAATTCTTTATAGCTGTGCCTAATTTGCCACCCCCTTATCCATTATTCTATGACTCTTTTCTGCTAAGAATTGTAAAATTCACATAAAAACTGTACAGTTAAACTAGTTTATATTCTTTTGCAACAGGCGCCAGAAGGCCAGAGAGAGACAACAGAAGTTATTGGCTGAATTTGCTTCAAGGCAGAAAAGCTTCATGGAGACAGCAATGGATGTAGGTGAGTCGTGAGCAAGTCATTTTCCAGCCGTTAACAGACACATGACATGTTGAGGGATGTTTTACAAAGCAAAATACCAGTCTGGGAAGCATCGGATCAAAGCTTCTGCTTTCACTTCCAGCATTACTAGTCAACTCAAAATGATTAAACTGAGCACAGTTAAATGCAGGCACCCACATCCAGAGGTGGTAAACCTATCTTGTGTTGTTTTCACAACACCCCAGGGACCCCATTTTGACCATCCCTGCCTTTTCAGTTGGTCATTAAAGCAGAAGTAAACACTCTCAATCAACATTAAAGAATAAGTTCACGTTCCATGTTACTAAATGAGCAGTCCCCGCACCCCCTTGAGTCCCCATTGTGACAGCGGCCTGGGTATCTGTCACAATAATAATTTAAAAAAAACACGGGTGTGCGGGGCTCTGCCATTAATTCAAAGGGTTTTGTGAATGGGAGAGTTACAACAACCATCAGCCATTGCAGTGATGAGCGCTCTAGGTAGTCCATTGATTCTTCCTGTCATTCAGTAACTGCCTGCCTGTACAAGGCATGAACAGACAGCTTACACCGACAGTCTGCAGGATCCTTAGATTGCTGATCATGGGTGCAATACTTTACACTGGCTCCTAATAAGAAAAATATATGCACATTTTTTTTTTACTTGCAAAAACATGTTTATTTACTATTTTTTGTTAAAAAGCTCTACTTATCTTTTAACTAGGTTTAATCCTTATACTGTTAGCATTAGTGAATAGATAGGAAGGTATATTATATTACGTTTTTTTTTGTATATTTCTTCAGTTAGTTTCTGGCCTTAGCCAAAATGATGTCATACATCCCAGTCTTCATGGGCATTTTTTTTTTTATTTAGAGGAGGGACTTTCTCCACTTATCACACCCTCCCGCCTGCATGCTTGAGCGGAGGGCAGATGTATTCTAAGAATTAAATGCTACATTAATCATCTGCCTTTACTCAAGATGGGCGCAGCTAGAAATGTTAGGTGGGTCTTTTTAAAAGTGATTTCTCAACAAAATAAAGGATGGAGACATGTATGGATGGGGGATTTTGAAATAGTTTTTTTCTGTTTGTGAGGCTCAGATACAGTTAAGGCAGAAGTAAACCCAAAACCAAAAATGTAATATATTGCAGTATACCAACCCTGTGACTGCGTTAGTTTTCTTTTTTTTTCTCTCTGTTTTCACCTTGTGATCTGACCAGTAACACACTTATTGTATTAGAATGCCTACACTCTGGCTAGAGCAGCACAGAGACACTTTAGGACAGCAACATTGTTAATCTGGGGAAGGTAGTGTTAAATATATTGGCAGATCTAGATGCACTAAAAAAATGAAGCCAAACTCCAGTTATCACTTTATAAGCAGTTACAGCAACAGTTATTTTTAATTTGGAATGAAGGTTTACAAAAAAATCGACAATTGTAAACAATCCAATTTCTAGGTGGCTTCTACTGTTACTGGCTTAAAGTAGAACTATGGGCAAAACTTTTTTTTCATTTTTGATAGAGTAAGGGAGGGTTATAACTGCTGTCAGATTTTTTTTTTTTCGCCATCACTGTCCCATTGCGGAGATTTCCCTTCACTTCCTGTCCCATAGCCAAACAGGAAGTAAGAGGATATCTCTGCAAATTAAAGGATTTTTTTGGGGGACCCCCAGCTCACCAGAACTAGTGTCCCCATTGGAAGATTTCCCATCTATTACTTTTCTGGGGACAACCCAAAAATTGGGGTTTTCTTTTTACTTTCACTTTCAATGATAACGGTAAACAGGACAAATAGCTGGTGAATCTCTTTAACAGGCACAGACAGCAATAAAAACTGACAGGGGCTCTGATCCCTCTCCACTCTATCCAAAACTAAAAAAAATAAAGTTTTGCCTTTAGTTATACTTTAATTGCATCAGAGTTTTAGTAAGAACTTTAACTGCACTGTCTGGTTTGTAGATTGTTGCCAGAAAAATATACTAGCAAAATAACATGCAATATACTGTATGTCCATGGAAATCTGACAGCGCAAGCATGTAAATTTTCTGTAATTTTCTGTTTCATGTCCATCCATCATTTACATAGCAATATACCACACTGTGTAGTCAAAATATACAGTGGATATACACTATAATGAGTCTACATTGCATCCTATCTGTAATACTGGTTAGAGTAGTAAATTGCCAAATCATTATTTCAAAATTGTAATGACCTTAGAAAATGTCACTTTTTATTATTGATGCCAGCATTTGTTTCTACACCGGCAGATATCGCTGTAGAAATGTTACAGAAATGTGTTCATGCTCCTCCCAAGTCAAAGCTTTTTCTCTACAGAAACACACTCCGTTATTCAGCAGATTTGCTGCAGGGAACAAGATATGTGCCCATTTTTTAAAGGAGGTGACACAAATTTCTGAACACTTGTCATTTACGGAAACCAGTTAGAAAAATAAATTAGTTTTTACTGGTCTTTTGAGGATACTCATGCTGGGCCCTGGCAAGATATATTAGTGTGTTAATAGCTCCTTTGATGCTAGGGGAATATCTTGACATAAAATGTTTTGCAAAGGAAAATTGAGCCTGTGGGCATATAGTGTAACTGTAGTTAGCAGGGTAAGCCCCCTTCTAACAAGCCATGTGTCCTCCATGACGTCTGAGCAGTTTACTGAATACTAATCATTATCAGATGTAATGTAGATTTTCTTTCAGAAATTTGTATCTATTAAAGAGATCTGCTCAATTTCAGTGTCATGTCTTTAAAAACTCGTTTCTATATATTGTCTTCTGAATGTACATTTATATACACTCACTGGCTACTTTATTAGGTACACCTTGTTAGTAGCGGGTTGGATCCATTTTTGCCTTCAGAACTGCCTTAATTCTTTGTGGCATAGTTTCAACAAGGTGTTGGAAACATTCCTCAGAGATTTTGATCCATATGGACATGATAGCAACATGCAGTTGCTGCAGATTTGTCAGCCGCACATCCATGATGCAAATCTCCCATTCCACCACATCTTAAAGGTGTTCTATTGGATTGAGATCTGGTGACTGTGGAGGCCATTGGAGTACAGTGACCTCATTGTCATGTTTAAGAAAACAATAGGGAGAGGATTTGAGCGTTGACATTATCCTGCTGGAAGGAGCCATCAGTAGATGGGTACACTGCAGTCCTAAAGGGATCAGCATGGTCTGCAACAATATTTAGGTAGGCCGTGGCGTTTAAATGAGGCTCAATTGGTACTAAGGGGCCCAGAGTTTGCCAAGAAAATATCCCCTACACCATTACACCACCCCCACCAGCCTGAATCGTTGATACAAGATAGGATGGATCTATGCTTTCATGTCTCTGCCAAATTAAGACCCTACCATCTGAATGTCGCAGCTGAAATTGAGACTCCTTAGACCAGGCAATGTTTTCCCAATCTTCTATTGTCCAATTTTGGTGAGCCTGTGCTCAGTTTCCTGTTTTTAGCTGACAGGTGTGACACCCAGTGTGGCCTTCCGCTGCTGTAGCCCATCTGCTTCCAGGTTGGATGTGTTGTGCATTCAGATATGGTATTCTGCATACCTTGGTTGTAACGAGTGGCTATTTGGGTTACTGTTGCCTTTCTATCATCTCATACCAGTCTGCTCATTCTCCTCTGACATTGGCAAGGCATTTTCGTCCACTCAACTGCCACTCACTGGATATTTTTTCTTTTTTGGACCATTCTCTGTAAACCCTAGAGATGGTTGCGTGTGAAAATCCCAGTAGATCAGCAGTTTTTGAAATGCTCAGACCAGCCGTCTGGCACCAACAACCATGCCACTCCAGCCCCGGAAGGATTTCCCATGTTAGGACCAGAGCATTTTTTGCGATTCGGCACTGCGCTGCTTTAACGGACAGTTGCACAGTCATGCGGCTTTGTACCCAAACAAAACTGACGTCCTTTTCCCCCCACAAATAGAGCTTTCTTTTGGTGGTATTTGATCACCTCTGCGTCACTTCTGATCACCGCTATAAACAAACAGCGACAATCTTGCCAAAAACCCAATATTTCTTATTATTTTCTAAAATACATATGAAAAAAAATATAAAAAAACAAATTTATTCATCAGTTTTGGTCGATTTATATTCTTCCTCATATTTTTGGTAAAAAAAAATTAAAATCGTAATCGCCGTATATTGAATGGTTTGCACAAAAGTTGCTGCGTTTACGAACGATGAGAATTAATTTATGGGGTTTTTATTTTTTTTTAAATTGTTTACTAGTAATGGCGGCGATCTGCGATTTTTAGTGGGACTGCGACATTACAGCGGACACGTCGGACACTTTTGACACTTTTTTGAGACCATTGGCATTTATACAGCGATCAGTGCTATGAAAATGCACTGATTGTGTAAATGTCACTGGCAGGGAAGGGGTTAACACTAGGGGCGATCAAAGGGTTAACTGTGTTCCCTGGGATGTGTTACTAACTGTGGGGACTGGGCTGATTGGGGGAGGAGAGTGATCGTTGCTCCCATATACAGAGAGCATATGATCACACTCCTTCTCCCCTGTCAGAATGGAGATCCATGTGTTTACACACACGGATCCTGTTCTGTCACTGCGGGGGAGCGATCGTGGGTAGCCGGCAGACATAGAGTCCCCCCTACCTGCTCCCTGTCTCCCCCGCTACACAGTGAGCGTGCACGCGCCCACGAGCCGCTGTCAGGTGGCGGCATTATGCGATATCGAGCCAGGTGTACCTAATAAAGTGGCCGGTGTGTGTGTATGTATATATAATGTATATATGTAATCAATATACCACTTTCTATTGGTGTGAAACACCCAAGCCATCGGATCCTAGCTTAAAGCGGTTGTCTACCCTTTAGAGGGATTTTTACCTACAGGTAAGCCTATAATAAGGTTTACCTATAGTTAAAATGAATATCACCTCAACCTGTATGGTTTAAGAGATATTCCCACTCCAAGCAGCTGCGGCGTCACTGCACATGCGCGGTGTATGTGCCGTGATTTCCCGGCGCATGCGCCTTGATGTCCCGGCAAAGGCCCGGAGCATAGCGCTGGACCTTGCCGTAAAGACGGGCTTCGTCTCGCGGCTCTGGCCAGTCACAGCGCCGTAGTCGCGTACCCCGAAGCAAGATCCAAGGGAAGATGTCTGCTCCCTCAGAGGGGACCGAGCAGCCCGTTTGGATCTTCGTTTCAAGGTGAGCATTTCATAATGAGCTAGTATGCGGTGCATATTAGCTCGTTATGCTATTGTCTTGCAGGTTTTTTTTTTGTTTTTTTTTTTTCACAGGGTAGACAAACGCTTTAAGCCAAGAACCTCCTTTTTTTTTTATCATTAAGGTGGTGGGATTTTTTTGTTTACTTGAAATGGTAATGTGATTTGGTAACCCTTGTATGTGCTTTACCAATCTTGTTAGTCCTGGTATGTGACCTACTAATCGGACTGATAGGTCCAATTTCATAATTGGAGTGACTTGGCTGCAAAATACTGTACATAAGCTGTACATAAGAGGTTCTTAGTCAGGTACCTTGGCTTTACTTGTCACTGTACTTTGTCCTTACCAATCGTAAATGGCTATTATACTAATGATGGGAATGAAGTTCTAGGTGCTCCCAGCTGTTTTTCACAAGATTCTCCTTTGTCATAAGGTAAGTGGTGTGGAAAGCGGACTGGAATAGCTTGCAGTATGGCAAGATCTAACTTTGAAGCTAGCAGGGTTTTTTAATGAACCAGGAAACATTTTTCTCAATCAACAATAATACAGTATACAAAGTGTTGCAGATTTCTTGGCTACTATAGATTTGCTTTGTGCTGTGTTATAGAACACAAAGGTCATGCTACATTACACCATACATTATAAAACATCACAATCATCCGTCCACACAGGGGAGTCATACATCCCCTGCTTGTAAATGGTACCCCAACGCATTTCAACGTAATCATCTTCTGAGGTCTAGATAAAGTGAATAATTCCAATTATTGTTCCAATTTCTATAATAAAACAGAAAATCATAATAAGTACAGTGTATAGAAAATGAATAACAGAAAAAGTTTCAAATGACCTAGTATGTAGATTTGCCCATCTCACACCCACATAGGGCAAGCTAAGATGGACACAAGGGATGCTTACAGATATTGTATATGGCTGGACATGCAAAGAAACCAAAATAGAGAAATAATAAATATACCACTACAGCAACCAGAAATATCAATACACGAAAAATTAGGGCATAAACACGTACACCTTATAGAATCGCCCATAGAGGATTATGCATCAGGTACCTGAAGCCAAATCTAAAAAAAAAAAAACCTCAGAAATAGAAAAAAAAAAGGATCAAGAGAGTATGGATAATCCATAAATTCCCCTAACATAGTGAGGATTTGGTTGGAGCGAGGAGAGATCACTGATGGTGCCAAAGGCTAAAACTAGTAGGATACGATTCAAAATAGGACACAAGGTTTCATGTTAAAAACCCAAATGAACTAATAACGCAGTCTGTAAACAGTCTCTTAAAATTGTCCTTGTTGTGATCCTATGTGCAGCTTCACTGGGCAGCTCCGTGTGGAGATGAGAAGGCACCTTTGGAGGCAATGGAGAGAAAAAAACAATGGAGAGAAAAAAAACTGAGGCGCTTGGGGTTTTTTTTCTCTCCATACATTCCCCAAAGAATGCCAGTAGAAAAAAAGAAGCAGCCAATAAAGGCCCAGATTGGCCCAGCCATTCAAAATAAATAGCTATCAATGATCACTATGTGGGGTCTTCATAGAAGATACAGGAACACACATCCGACGGATGCAGCTCGCATGATATATTTTATTTTTAAATTTTTTTCATTCTTATTGGTTGAACTAGATGGACTTGTGTCTTTTTTTCAACCAGCCTAACTATCGTATTTATTGGTGTATGACACACATCTTAATTTTAAGAGGGAGGTTTTTAGGAAAAAAAACTTAAAATTTGAAATGAACTTTGAAGCAAAATAGGGGTCAGTGCCCATCAATGTAGCCTCGTTAGTGTCCATCTGCAGCCTCATTATTGCAGCTCGGTTAGTGCCCATCTGCAGCCTCACCATAGTAGCCTGATGAGTGCCCATCTGCAGCCTCATTGTTGCAGCCCGATCAGTGCCCATCTGCAGCCTCATTATTGCAGCCTGGTCAGTGCCCATCTGCAGCCTCACCATTGCATCATTGTCAGTGCCCATCTGCAGCCTCACCATTGCATCATTGTCAGTGCCCATCTGCAGCCTCACCGTTGCAGCCTGGTCAGTGCCTGTCTACAGCCTCATTATTGCAGCCTGATCAATGCCCATCTGCAGCTTCACCATTGCAGCCTGATCCATGCCCATTTGCAGTCTTGCATCAGATTACATAGAGCGAGGATCCCCTGTTTACTTGGTGGCCTCTTTAATATGAATTCCTGCCTCCTGGACTGGCTTCTATGATAGACAGAACAGTGGTCCAATGCCGGCCCAGGAGACAGGATTTCCTATTACAGGGGCCACCGATTGAACAGCAGTTCCTTGCTCTATGTAATCTGACGGCTCTCGTCCTGCCCCCGCCCCCTTCGAGGTAGCCCAATACATGTATTGGCGTATAACACGCACGCATTATTTGCGCCCAATTTTCTGGGGGGCTTAAAGTCTGTGTTATACACCGATAAATACGGTAATTAAGTCCACTTAAAATCATAAGCCCAAAAAGGGATAAGGTCTAAGAGATCAAGTATGCCAATAGTGGACACCTCAGAAAAATGGTCAACAATGGCTTCCTAAAAGTGATAAAAAGGGAGGGGAAATAACTAGTATGGGTGCAAAGAATATCTAATGAATCACAATCCTCCACACAGCAATGGAGCTTACCCATTTATGTATCTGTCTGGCCACCACAGTGGTGTTTCTAAGCTATTAGAAACCAACTGAATCTTTATTGTGACCTTTGGGGACCTTTGATGTTGAGGTTGCCCTGTGGAATCAGTACATCCCGATATATACCTTTTTCCCCCAAAAGCTTCTTCCTTGTCTGCTTTGAAGGATCAGTATGGAGAGCAGTCTGTTGATACTCATTGCTCCGGACTGGCCCAGAAAGATGTTGTACGCTAAGCTGGTAAGACTCCTGACAAATTCTTCATAGAATCTTCCAGATTGTCAGATTCTCCTGTCTCAAGGATCAGTTTACCAATTAGCTTCAAGGTTGCTTGATTTAACGGCATGACTGTTAAAGCCTAGGTTCAGAGAGACAGTGGCGACTAGGTCTGGACCAGCGTTTGGCTCTCAGGACCAGGTTTCTGCCCTTCCTGTTTCTTTTCTTTTAGAGACTGTTGGCCTCTTACACCTTGATTTTTACATCATTGTACAAGGGGTCCACCATGTAACTGATTTCTCTCCATTGTCTTGATGTGATTCAGGCTGTTCAAGCTACTGTATGACTACCCCTTTCAACTGCCTTGTAAGGGTGCACCAGCTTTGTGTTCCAGCATCTCTAGGTGACTCTGACAGACAATCATCTAAGTTTATGGTCTCGGCCTTTCTTGTTAAGATGCACTCTGCTAGACCTCTGAGCACCTCTTGGGCTTAGCAAGCCCAACAACATCAAGCTATTGTTTCCTAGATTTGACACCTGAAATTCTGTTCACACGTTATTGAAGTTAATCCAGGTGGATTTCTAAATCTCATCTGATGCTAGCTTTGGGCATAAGGTCCAAGGTATAAGGTCTGTTTTTTTCCTTCAGTCTGTTAATGTATTGTCTCTATCCATCAGTTGGACTGCTTTTGAAAGTTTTCTTTTTTTTCTCAGACGATCAGAAAGGAAATAGGATTTTACTCATAGTAAATTCCTTTACCTGGAATCCATTGAGAGTCTCAGGTCCCACCCCTCTCTGTTTATGATCATGCTCTTGATACTGCTTTGCTACAAAACTGAGGCATGCTAGTGATATCCCCAAGGTTAAAAACGTCCTCATTTTCATGAAAAACATTTTACAGTGGATACTACACTTTGCCTCATAGTAGAATGAACACAATGGAATCAATGAGAGACTGGCCATATCTATCATGCTTTCGAGAGAAAACCTGATTTCACAAATTCAGATTGGTCAAGTAACCGCTTTCTATTGACATTCATCTCCGATCAGTCTATTGTAACCAGATTTGAGCATTGGCCTAAGAGTTTGCAGGGACAGAAGTAGATCTCATAATAGAGGAAAACAATTTGAATTGTAGTATGTTATTTTAGAAAAAAAAAACATAGCAAAGCACTGGGCCTCTAGAATAGTGAACAGATGCTTGTCTTTATTTTTTTACATGCATTACAACACCTGTAGGCAAAGTCTACATGCGCTGCACGATTGTTGTGTCACTGAAAAGCATTTAACACCTGTTTTAACCCAGTAAATGCCACACCAATGAGTGACACATCCCCAATTGCTTGAGGGGTTATATTTTTGCAGTGGACACGAAGCATCACAACAGCAGCATGTGAACTCTACCTTTTGGGAGGAGGGGGTGCATAAAATGCGGTTCAACAGCGTGATTTTATTGTCCCCAACTGCAGGTCTAATTGAGCCCATACTCTGTTTACATTACAAGAGCACTTGATGATGTATCGTCACATGGAATGAGTTTGCGCTATCTAAAACACATGTGTCATAATCGATCAGCGGCGTGCACCATTTGTTGATCACTAAATGAAGTCCAATACAAAAGTCCTTGTGCCGCGCTAAAATTTTTCGGTGATTAAACAAACATAGTCTCTTGGTCTCTATGATGGGAAAGACCGACACCAGTTAGACTGTGACGATGGAATGACACACTACACCCCGTGCTCTCTCAATCTTCTTACCAGATAGCATCTGACGATGCTCATTGGAACGAAACCGGTCAGGTGGTACAGCTGCAAGCAGGCACGTTCATGTCTCCTATATGTGGATTGTTTTTTGTGATGACACTATATGCTGTGAAACCCTTTGGAAGCTTGTAAGTGCAATTTCTTTTAATCCTTTATCCATTGGTACAATTGTTCGGTGAACCTTGGTTGTGAGAACGATCGCTGCAGGGTGGCTGTCATTTTTCATATACCTGGAGAGTGTTCCTGACTTTTGGATAATGTGACTAAACAGGCTCCTGATTCCCTGCTATCTGGTAAAAAGATTGAGAGAGCCCGGGGTGTAGTGTGTCATTCCATCGTCACAAACTAACTGGTGTTGGTCTTTCCTACTTGTGATGTATAATATGCAGCAGTCAGAAACTAAACACATTTAAGTTTGCCTATTTAATGTCATTACATTTTATTCTAAAAAGAAGACGTATTGTAGAAGATGGGCTTTTAAATGGTAATCTCCATGGTTAAGATGAATCAAATATGTATATCAGTCACTGTTATACAGTTGTGCTCATAAGTTTACATACCCTGGCAGAATTTATGATTTCTTGGCCATTTTTCAGAGAATATGAATATGAATGATAACACAAAAACTTTTCTTTCACTCATGGTTATTGTTTGGCTGAAGCCATTTATTATCAATCAGCTGTGTTTACTCTTTTTAACCACTTCCTTACTGGGTACTTAAACCCCCCTCCTGCCCAGACCAATTTTCAGGTTTCAGCACAGTCGCATTTTGAATGACAATTGCGCGGGCGTGCGACGTTGTACCCAAACAATATTGATGTCCTTTTTTCCCCACAAATAGAGCTTTCTTTTGGTGGTATTTGATCACCTCTGCGGTTTTTATTTTTTGCGCTATAAACAAACATAGAGCGACGATTTTGAAAAAAGAACAATATTTTTTACTTTTTGCTCTAATAAATATCCAAAAATAAAATATAAAAAAAAAAAATTATTCATCGGTTTTGGCCGATTTTATATTCTTCTACATATTTTTGGTAAAAAAAAATCGCAATCAGCGTTTATTGATTGGTTTGCGCAAAAGTTATTGCGTCTACAAACTATGGGAATTGATTTATGGCGTTTTTATTATTATTTTTTTTTTTTACTAGTAATGGCGGCGATCTGCGATTTTTATCGGGACTTTTGATATTGGGGGGGACATGTCGGACATTTTTGACACTTTTTAGGGACCAATGACATTTACACAGCGATCATAAATTTAAATGTCCACTGATTACTGTGTAAATGTCATTGGCAGTGAAGGGGTTAACCTGCAGGGGGCAGTGAAGGGGTTAACAGTGTTCCCTTTGTGTGTTCTATCTGTGGGGGGGATGGGTTGGCCGGGACATAACAGATCTAACTGATCCCAGTGACAGGGATCAGTAGATCTGCTTGTCCCCCTCTCACAGAACGGGGAACCGACATGTTTACATTGGCGGTTCCCCGTTCTACAGCTCTGCAGGCGATCGCGGGTCAGGAGTGGACATCAAGTCCGCCTGACCCGCGGGCACGCCCACGCAGCGTGCGGCGGCCACGCGCACGCTGCCGCCGCCTGTGACTGCACGCCGGGGGCGTGCAAAGGGGCGGACGTCCATGGTCGTCCACCCGGAGATTCAGATCCGCGCTGTAGACGTCTTTCATCTATAGCGCGGATCTCAAGCGGTTAAATCATAATGACAGAAACTACCCAAATTACCCTGATCAAAAGTTTACATAACCCAGTTCTTAATACCGTGTATTGCCCCCTTTAACATGACAGCTTGAAGTCTTTTGTGGTATTTGTGGATGAGGCTCTTTATCTTCTCAGGTGGTAAAGCTGCCCATTCCTCTTGGCAAAAAGCCTCCAGTTCGTGGAAATTCTTGGGCTGTCTTGCATGAACTGCACGTTTGAGATCTCCCCAGAGTGGCTCAATGATATTGAGGTCAGGAGACTGCGATGGCCACTCCAGAACCTTCACTTTATTCTGCTGTAGCCAATGACAGGTCGACTTTGGCCTTGTGTTTTGGATCATTGTCATGTTGGAATGTCCAAGTACGTCCCATGCGCAGCTTCCTGGCTGATGAATGCAAATGTTCCTCCAGTATGTTTTGATAACAGACTGCATACATCTTGCCATTAATTTTGACCAAATTTCTTGTGCCTTTGTAGCTCACACATCCCCAAAACATCAGTGATCCACCTCCATGTTTCACAGGGCTTGTTGACTCCTCCCCAAATGTAACGTTTATGGTTGTGGCCAAAAAGCTAAATTTTAGTCTCATTACTCCAAATGGCTTTGTGCTAGAAGGTTTGAGGCTTGTCTCTATGCTGTTTTGGGTATTGTAAGCGGGATACTTTGTGGCATTTGTGTAGTAATGTCTTTCTTCTGGCGACTCAACCATGCAGCCCATCTTTCTTCAAGTGCCTCTTTATTGTGCATCTTGAAACAGCCACACCACATGTTTTCAGAGAGTCCTGTATTTCACCTGAAGTTATTTGTGGGTTTTTATTTGCATCCCAAACAATTTTCCTGAAAGTTGTGGCTGAAGTGTTAGTTGGTTTACCCGACCATGGTTTGGTTTCAACAGAACCCCTCATTTTCCACTTCTTGATTACAGTTTGAACACTGCTGATTGGCATTCTCAATTCCTTGGATATCTTTTTATATCCTTTTCCTGTTTTATACAGTTCAACTACCTTTTCCCGCAGATCCTTTGACAATTCTTTTGCTTTCCCCATGACTCAGAATCCAGAAATGTCAGTACAGCACTGGATTAAAGATGCAAGGGTCTGTCAGGAGTCTAGAAACTCATT
>BLSH010284136.1:1186501-1199698 GCA_018402905.1 Glandirana rugosa
AAAAAAAAAAAAAAAAAAAAAAAAAACCTTTACAATCACTTTAATTATCTCTGAGATCAGCTTTATAAAGAATTAGCGTGTTTTTTTTTGTTTTTTTTTTTAAACACACATTATCCAGTTCACTACATGTACATTGCCCCATTTTCCTAAATGCCCTTTAAAGATAGCTGCAATGTTGAACAGAGCCCCTTCTCCCCTTTCCCTGGTGCATGACCACTGAACACCACAGCTAGCAAGGAGATGGCTGCTTTGTCTCTGGCTCCAAGCACTTGCTTGATGCAAGCAACCGCAATAAGAATGCAGGGGAAGGTGAGATATGTCAGCCCTGTCTGAAATTGCAGCCAGTGTTAGAGGACACCTAGAAAGATGGAACAAAATACTACATTAGCAAAGCAGGCATCTCCTTGCTAGCTGTGTCATAGAGTGGTCATGCACCTGGGAAAGGGGAGAAGGGGCCCTGTCCAAAATCACAGCTAGCTTTACAGAGCACATTGGAAGATGGGACAAAGAACTACGGTGCCTTGAAAAAGTATTTACACTTTGAAATTTTCCATGTTTTGTCATGTTACAACCAAAAATGTAAATGTATTTTATGTGACAGACCAAAACACATTGGCACATAATTGTGAAGTGGAGGAAAAATGATAAATGGTTTTCAAAATTAAAAAAAAAAAATATATATATATATATATATATATATATATCTGAAAAGTGTGGCATGCATTTGTATTCAGCCCCTTTACTCTGATACCCCAAACTAAAATCTAGTGGAACCAATTGCTTTCAGAAGTCCCCTAATTGGTAAATAGAGTCCATCTGTGTGTAATTTAATCTCAGTATAAATACAGCTGTTGTGTTAAAGAATCTTAGTGAACAAACAGCATCGTGAAGGCCAAAGAACACACCAGACAGGTCAGGGATAAAGCTGCGGAAAAGTTTTTAAAGCAGGGTTAGGTTACATAAAAATATCCCAAGCTTTGAACATCTCGCAGAGCACTGTGCAATCCATCATCCGAAAATGGAAAGAGTATGGCACAACTGCAAACCTATCAAGGCATGGCCATCCACCTAAACTGACAGGCTGGGCAAGGACAGCATTAATCCAAGAAGTAGCCAAAAGGCCCATGATAACTCTGGAGGGGCTACAGAGATCCACAGCTCAGGTGGGTGAATTTGTCCACAGGACAACTATTAGTCGTGCACTCCACAAACCTGGCCTTTATGGAAGAGTGTCAAGAAGAAAGCAATTGTTAAAAGAAAGCCATAAGAAGTCCCGTTTGCAGTTGCGAGAAGCGAACACAGCAAACATGTGGAAGAAGGTACTCTGGTCAGATGAGACCAAAATGTAACATTTTGGCCTAAAAGCAAAACGCTATGTGTGGCAGAAAACGAACCCTGCACATCACCCTGAACACAACACCTCATCCCCACCGTGAAACATGGCGGTGGCAGCATCCTGTTGTGGGGATGCTTTTCTTCAGGAGGGACAGGGAAGCTGCTCAGAGTTGATAGGAAGATGGATGGAGCCAAATACAGGGCAAACCTTTCACTCTCTGGATGTGCAACGTTGGTAGAGACCTACCCAAAAAGATTTGCAGCTGCATTTGCAGTGGAAGGTGGTTCTACAAAGTATTGACTATGGAGGCTTAATACAAATGCATGCCACACTTTTCACATATTTATTTGTAAAAAAAATGTGAAAAACATTTATCATTTTCCTTCCACTTCACAATTATGTGCCGTTTTGTGTTGGTCTATCACATAAAATCCCAATAAAAGACATTAATGTTTTTGGTTGTATCAAGGGGTATGAATATGTTTTCAAGGCACTGTACATGTACTTTGTCCCATCGAGAAGTGAATACTGAAAAAAATCAAAAAGTGATAATTCTTCTTTAAAATTACCTTTGAAATCATTTTAGAGTCCACCAAATATGGGGCGGTTTTTAGTGAGAGTGTTTGGTCACATGCGTAAATGAATAAGTGAAAGTTTCAGGGAATTATCAGACCAGATGATATTTAAAATGAAGGGTGAATAATGGAGATTGATTTTTTTTTTTCTACCAATGCATAACTGATTTCTGCCAGTTTATCTCAATAATGTTCTCCCTACTGGATGACTGAGTTTTTCAAGTCAAAAATGAATCTCAAGCCTGCTTACTACTTGAAAAAACAAATAAGGAGAAAAACTTGATGGATGTAAACCTGAAAAAAAAAAAATGTTAATAATAATTCTGCCTGGTAGAGTATAGCATGTTATGTCATCTGTGCCTAGTCTTGCCACAAAGAGTTAATCCAACTGTGAGTAATCAGCTTCTCTTTACTCTTCCGTTCACTGACAGACGCAGCCTTCTTATGACACGTGGGTTATGCTCATATCACTAGGAGTAGACTAGGCAAAAATAAAACAAAAGCATAGGTTGGCCCCTCCCAGGGTGCCGTCCTCACCTTAGCATAAAATCCCCCTGCTCTGCATAGCACATCAGTTTTAAATTGCCTAGTGCAAGGAGTAGACCTGGTTCCCTATGGGATCTGCGGTCTCCTGAAGATTTTTTCTGATGAAGACTGCTATCAAGAAGCCGGCTGGTGGTATAGAGGATATCTAGAATCCAAAAACTTTCCCCAGTCCGGCCGACACTATGTGAGCCACCCTTAGCGGGGGCCCGCCGCATAGCGCCCGTTCCGTGCGGGTGGCCAGTGGCTAAAACCCACTAGAGCCCAGTGATTGGTTTTGTTCCTGTCCAGGGGCCTGGCCAGCAGCATGCCTCTCTATGGGGAGGTAAGTCTGCTCCAGGTGGCTACCCGCTGCGCCCGTCGGATTGGTGAGTGGACCCCTCTTCCGTCCTAGGGGCGCGGAGAGTGGGCACCTGGGCAGCTTCTGTGGTAGCCGGCCAGTGGGGGTCCGTTAGTGGGGACACACTGGGTGGTACCCCTTTCGTAAGTCCAGCAAAGGTTGCAAGCACTGATCAGTATTTTCTGCTGGGGGGAAGCCCCCCGTCTGAACACGAAGGCACAGCATGGGAAATGGCTGCACCAACATTGCTTGTGTGGGCACAGTGATCTGTCAGTTTGTTTTTTGTTCAGCCCGCTGGATGTGTACCCAACATTATAGTATTGGACATGCGAACAAATGTTCGCATCTTTGAAAGTTCACAAGTTGAATGTTCATATGTAGGGGGCTTACTGTAGTTCCATGCAAACCATTTTGTAACCAAGGCACCCCTGACACAGTATCACCAAATCTGATACTACCCTGTAGTTGCAGGACAGCCAGTTGACATTGAAGATGTCACACACTGATGAGGTTATTACTTTGCAAATTTTGTTCTCTTCCTCTTAGCATATTCACTGTCATCACACAGCCTCCTTTCTTTTGCAATCTGAGTTCTTCTACAGTTGTGCTCATACGTTTACATTTTAGGCAAAAAGTGTATAATAGCACACTAATGTCAAAGACTCCTAAAAAAAAAAAGCAGCAGTCTATAAATAGGCAATACACACATCCAAACCAGAAACAGAAAAACAAAAATGGGCCATGCTGGACAATGAGGATAACACAAACTGTGAAAGTGAGATTAGGGGAGGTCCCTATAGATTAGGGTCCATATAAATAAACCTATGGATAAAGGTCCATGCAAACTGCATAAATACACATTATCACATGTGAAGTGATATACATGAATGATACAAATTAATCAGATAAGTCAAAGTCCATAATAATATAAAGTGCACATATGTATACAACTGTTTGAAATGGCAATAGCGATTTCAAGTTATCGCCTAGTGTTTCACTCACAAAATTACATTAAAAACTGAAATAAATGGGTAAATAAAGTCCATAAACATATAAGGTGTTCAGATGTAAACTGTTGTTGGAGGTAGTAATAGCGATTTCAGGTTATCACCTAGTGCTTCACACATCACATCTAAGTGCCTCCACCTTATAAGATATCTGCTTACCAGAGGCAAGCTGGATAGGAGCTTGCGACTTAACCCCGTCGGAGTCCCACCAGGGGAAAGGTTGTAAAGGTAGTCACTAATGTCATAGATGGGTGATCGTCCTGGGGAATCCAGAGTTTTTTCCCCACAATGGTGCCAAGAAAGAAAGCTCATAAATTAGGCTAATTTATTAGATAAAAGTAGTGCACTTACATATAGATGTGCGTAAATAAGCATAAATAGCTGGCCAGCTAAACGGATCACAATGCATTAGTGTAAACAAGCATAAATAGCTGGCCAGCTAAACAGGGTATATATATCCTGTGACGAAGTCTACTACGACGGAACGCTGCGTCGGGTGAAAGGCGTGCTGCCGTCACCGCTGTCTGTTGCATTGTGATCCCTTTAGCTGGCCAGCTATTTATGCTTGTTTACATTCATCTATATGTAAGTGCAATACTTTTTATCTAATAAATTAGCCTAACAATATTATGCTATTGTGAGCTTTATTTTGTGAGCTTTCACAGTGTGTGTATAAAT
The DNA here is from genome assembly GCA_018402905.1 of Glandirana rugosa. NCBI lineage: Eukaryota > Metazoa > Chordata > Amphibia > Anura > Ranidae > Glandirana > Glandirana rugosa. Next base: position 1,190,981 of record BLSH010284136.1, read on the forward strand.
AGTCAATGAGTTTCTGGACTCCTGACAGACCCTTACATCTTTCGTCCAGTGCTGCACTGACGTTTCTGGATTCTGAGTCATGGGAAAAGCAAAAGAATTGTCAAGGGATCTGTGGGAAAGGGTAATTGAACTGTATAAAACAGGAAAGGGATATCAAAAGATATCCAAAGAATTGAGAATGCCAATCAGCAGTGTTCAAACTCTAATCAAGAAGTGGAAAATTAGGGGTTCTGTTGAAACCAAACCAGTGTCAGGTAGACCAACTGAAATTTCAGCCACAACTGCCAGGAAAATTGTTTGGGACGCAAAGAAAAACCCACAAATAACTTCAGGTGAAATACAGGACTCTGAAAACATGTGGTGTGGCTGTTTCAAGATGCACTTGAAGAAAGATGGGCTGCATGGTCGAGTCGCCAGAAGAAAGCCATTACTACACAAATGCCACAAAGTATACTGTTTACAATACGCCAAACAGTAGAGAGACAAGCCTCAAACCTGACACAAAGTCATTTGAGACCAAAATTGATCTTTTTGGCCACAACCATAAACGTTACATTTGGAGAGGAGTCAACAAGGCCTGTAAAACACGGAGGTGGATCGCTGATGTTTTGGGGATGTGTGAGCTACAAAGGCACAGGACATTTGTTCAAAATTGATGGCAAAATGAATGCAGTATGTTATCAAAAAATACTGGAGGAACATTTGCATTCATCAGCCAGGAAGCTGCACATGGGACGTACCCGGACATTACAACATGACAATGATCCAAAACACAAGGCCAAGTCGACCTGTCTTCAGCTACAGCAGAATAAAGTGAAGGTTCTGTAGTGGCCATTGCAGTCTCCTGACCTCAATATCATTGAACCCCTATGGGGAGATCTCAAACGTGTAGTTCATGCAAGACAGCCCAAGAATTTCCAGGAACTGAAGGCTTTTTACCAAGAGGAATGGGCAGCTTTACCATCTGAGAAGATAAAGAGCCTCATCCACAAATACCACAAAAGACTTCAAGCTGTCATTGATGATAAAGGTGGCAATACACGGTATTAAGAACTGGGGTAAACTTTTGATCTGGGTCATTTGAGTCGTTTCTGTTGTCATTATGGTTTAAAAAGAGTAAACAGTTGATTGACAATAAATGGCTTCAGCCAAACACTAACCATGAGTGAAAGAAACGTTTTTGAGTTATCATTCATATTCTCTGAAAAATAGCTAAGAAATCATAAATTCTGCCAGGGTATGTAAACTTATGAGCACAACTGTATATAAGGGATTGCAGTGGGTTGCTGTTAGAATATCCAGGCATTTATAGTAGATGCCTTTAGAAAGCCAAAACAGTTTTTCTGAGGAAGGGAATTAGCAAAAAGTGACTGACAAGGCTGCAAGCCCACACCAAGCTTTTGGCTTTAATCTGCCTATGAGGGATCTTGGGAAATTGTCTAAAATTATAAATTGATCTATGGATTGAGTCATTAATTGGACTCCTTGACTTGCAATTTTTCACATGTAGCATAGGCAGTTCACTGAATGTTTTCACTTGCCTAGAGCACCACTTTAAGTTTTGCTTATATCTTATATTTTTCTCGTATGTTTAAAGTTTTGGGACATCGTCGTAAAGTGTCTGAGCCAAAGAAGCTTCCAACAAGTGAAGAGGAGCAGATATATCAGGAGGGAACATGCTCTGCAGTACACGATGTCCGCCTTACAGTGTTACAGCGGCATTTTAAAGATGTAGGTAGTAAACAGTCTTGTTACAGGAATTCTATGTTCTTATTATGAATAGCCGAGCCATTTGTCATGTTTATAATTTTGTAACCTACCTTAAACTGGCATGGATGAAATAGGTTTGTTTTATTTTAATGTTTCAAATGTATGGCTTTCTAAGTATCCAGAAACTTGTCTCCCAAGTAAAAGTCTTTTATATGAATCTAAAATTGAGCTATTCAGCTTTGCGAGCAATGAGTAATCATACAGCCTTTGAGCTTTGCTGCAGTCCTCATGCAAGTTTATTGTGTATGTGTATGTAGCTAAGGATTGTCTGACCCCCACCTGAGTTATGCCACCGGAAAGCGGTCACTATACGGAGCAATCATAAGCAGCCTAGGTGTTCCCCATCCCACAGCCACACGTCTAGAAGGGGCATGTATATGTGCAGCTGCGTGGTTGGGAATGTCTTGGTTGCTTATGAATGGCTCCGTACAGTAATGGCTCAGCTGGGTGCACACTAGTGTTTGTACACGCCTACGCTCATCCCTTCTTGCAGCCTTAATAGAGATGGCCATGCCAACAGAAAACAACAAGTTAATTAACTGATGCTCTGAGCCATGATGGCTTTCTTTCCCCATAAGTCCAAATAGCAGAATCCTTGCTTGTACCAAGTAGTGGGATTGGCAGTGTGCCAATGGTGGTACATTGAAGAAAGAGTCTTTTTAAGAGACACCAATTTTTAATTTGCCCCAGCCTTGCAGACAGAGTTGCTTAAAGACTAAGTTTGCTTAAAAAAATACACTTTTTTTTGAAGGGAAAAAGTGCTTTTACTATTTTTTTCACAGGAGCCTGCAAAGTGTTGCATCTCTGATCAGTGGATTACGGGTGCAAGTCAGCCTCCTGCAGACTCTTCCTTAAGCTCTCAACCTGTACCTTATTGTATGAGCTTTCAATTGGAGAGCGAAGTGTCAATTGACTACAAGTGCATTGATTACTGCATTCGTATATCATTGAGGACTAAAAGCCGGTCTGCCACAGTGGAAAATGGGACTTGTAGTTCATTCACATCTGTGTGAATGAGTGATGCAGCTGTGCAGAGCTGTGACCATTTCAAAAGTGACAGCTGCTGCAGGACAGATAAACCTGTCACAGGTGGGGACCACTCTGGGGGTGGGGGTTGCTTAGTTACACCCCAAATATGACTGGGGTTAGCCTTGAACAATTTGGGAGATAATATACTGAACTTCAGTGTGTTATGTGGGCTATACATGGCCCTGTCAGAATCCACCTGCTTGAAAAGCTTCAATCTGAAAATCGAAAGAACCTGGCGGAAAATTATCGGCCGAACAGTGACTGCAGCTAGTCAGATGCAGTCGACATTTGGGTATTTTGACCACAGGAGCAGCGGGTGTTAGAATATACTGGCCGGCAGGCAAGATTCCTCCATCCATGTGGTTTAGCACTGTTGGGGCAACTTATTGATTTCTTTCATTCAGCCCCAAAGGTGAATGAGAGAAATGTTAACCTGTATAATGCAAAATCTACTACAGTTAGGTTGAATGATGCTAAAATTTAGACTACAGCTCTGCTTTAAATGGGAAACTGCTCTCTTTATGGGTGTAACAGATTTTGCATGAGAAAACGCTTTCCTAATGCATTCGAGAGTATTCTTGTCTATTAAGCATATGTACAATATCGTAGTAGTATGGATAAACCCCTGATGACGTCAGTGCGCTGTTGACGAAACGCAGCGTCGGGTGGAAAGGCTAGCATGCGACATTTCCGCTCAGAGGAAGGCAGGTGGAGCGCAATCGGCGTCCCCTGCTTCCTCTATCCTAGTACACGGACTGTTTTTATCCTTTTTCGTTTGTCTACGGACACCGTTTGGCATTTTATGGATTTTAAATAAATTCTTCTTCTACTACTTCACGATTGGAGCCCCATATGCTTCTATTTTCCGGTCTTCGGTCTACACCTGTACAATTTCATTGGTGATTGCTACCCAGAGGGAAATTGAGGATACCAGGGCACTTGGCCACTGGACGGCTCCCACTAAGGCGGGTTTGACCTCTGTGATGGGGGTCATTGTGATCTGGTAAGTGGGGGGGGTGTCATCACTGCCCGGTGGAGGGACTTCACTGAGGATCACCTTCATCTATTTTATTCCGTCAATTCCATTTATACCTGTATATTACACTGTTTACCAGCAAGTGATCCCGTGGCAACACTAATTCAGCACCCAGCATTTTTTTTGGACTTTGTCCATATGGTATACATATACATCTAAACTTTTTCCATTGAATTAAAATGGTTGTAAAGCCGCCCCCCCCACCAAAAAAAAAAAACCTGCAAAGCTAAGGCATAATGAGCTAGTATGCAGCACATACTAGCTCATTATGAAACACTTACCTGTTGCAGCGGTCTCGGCACACCGCTGTGACCGGCGACATTGTTCTAACGGGTCTGTGGCTCCGTCCAATCACAGCGTGGGCTCCAGCGCTGTGATTGGTGGCCCCGCGCCGGCGTCACTCCCGCGCATGCGCGCGGGAGCCGTCATTTACGGCACGAATACAGAAGAAACGCCACCCTGGGCTACCCCAGATGCCGATTCTTCAGTGCGCATGTGTTGATGACATCGGCACATGCAGATACAGGGGATATCTCCTAAACCGTACAGGTTTAGGAGATATTTCCTGGACCTACAGGTAAGCCTTATTGTAGGCTTACCTGTAGTTTAAAGTGGTTTTCATGACTTGACAACCACTTTAACAGCAGGTGTTTTCTGTGTTAACATATGACACGATTTACTCAATATCCAGTCCCTATGAACTATTATTGATACATATGCGTATATGTTTCACATATGAGTGTGTTTTTTTGTATTCATTTAAGGTTCATCCTGTTATACCAGCTGCTCTTCACACATTTTCTCCACAGCGCTGGTACTCTCCATGGCTGCATTAGCCCAGAGAGATTTTCTTTATGGATAAACAGCTGTCAGGTTGGTTGCTTGGAGTTACTGCATAGTGCTTTATTAAGTAGTCCTGCAGATTTTCCTTTGTGGCCATTCCACATTCAAAAGCTATATAAACTGAGAATGCATCTGTAGTGAGAAAAGAGGCAAAAATGTATGTTGCCTTGGGTATCAATAAGAAACGTTAAAGTGTTACTAAACCCAGATCCCTGCATTCAATATATCTGGTCTCCCACAGTACACAGAACATGAAAATGCAAATATTTTAGTAAATATTAAATACTAAATACCTTTTCTCTACATCAATATATAGCAGTCTTGTGACTTCTGTCAGTGTCTGGCTGAGCACTGGTTAAAGCTTATAGGAGGAGTTTTCATTCTCCTATAAGGCTGCAGGATTCCTGACCCTCTGTCTTCACAGAGCATGTGCAGAGTTCCTCCTAGGGCTTTGTGCTACCAGGAGATGGGTTGGGGACTCTGAAAGAAGGGGAGGATCAGAGAAGACTGGATCAAACAACCTTTTTACACAATGCGCAGGATTAACCCCTTAGGTTCCACAGTGAGTATAATGAGCATGCGTTACTACACACAGTGGGTATAGAAAAGGATCACCCCCCTTAAAATCACATTTTATTGCTTTGCGGTCTGAAATGAAGACGCACTGTTTTGTGTTATCAGCTGTATTTACTCAGTGCAGCTTATAACATCTAAGTGAAACATATAACACGAACATGTTAGAAAAAAACAAAAACAAATCACTGAGTTTGAAAAGATGATCACCACTTAGTGTCAGTATTTTGTTGAACCACCCTTTGCTTTAATTATAGCCTTTAGTCTGTTGCAATATGTCTACAAATTTTGCACATCTGGACTTTACAATTTTTGCCCACTCTTCTTTGCAGAACTGCTCAAGTTCAGATAAATTTGATGGTGACCATTTGTGGACTGCAATCTTTAAGTCATTCCACATATTTTCAGTGGGGATTATGTCTGGGCTCTAAGCTATGCAAGGGCATTTTCTCCTTTGTGTTGGTCATTTTTACTGTGTGCTTTGGGTCATTGTCATGTTTGAAGGTAAACCTTATTCCCATTGACAACTTTCTGGCAGAGGGCAGCAGATTTTCCTCAATAATTTGATGGTATTTTCCCCTGTCCATTTTCCTTATATCCTGACAAGTGCTCCAGTCTCTGCTGCATAGAAACATCATAACCATGCTTTACTGTAGGAATGTTATTTGTATGGTGAGCTGTATTGGATTTCCGCCAGACATATAGTTTGGTGTTGAGGCCAAATAATTAAATTTTAGTCTTATCTGACCATAACAACTTTTTCCATGTGGCCTCAGAATCTTTAAGGTGGACTAAAATTCAGTCTTTCTTCCCCACAGTGTTCTTATATTTTTATATGTAAAGATTCTCAACTTTAGTAAAGTGAAAGCGAGTGTGTTGCATTGGTAACCCTGAGCTAGTATGCTGTGAAAGCTTCTGTTAATTCCTCATACAAATAGATGCCAAAAAGGGACAATCCTTGAGCAGACTGAATCAGCGGTTGTCAACTTTTGAGCTAAAAGGGCCTTCAAATCCTCAAATACAGCCCCTGACATCAAAGGGCCGCACATAATGTTCAATAATAAAAAAAAAAAAAAAATATATATATATATATATATATATATATATCTTGAGCGGACTTTCAGAAACTGCAGACCTAATAGCTAATAGAGGAAATGAGGGTCAGAGACTAGGGGACATTGTACATTTTTGGCTGGGGATATGCTGCAGAAGACCATGCGCAACTGGGAACATTACATGAGGCTAGTAGATATCCATTCCACAGGCTGCTGAGGTTCGAGGGCCACACCTCATATACCAGAGGGCTGTAGGCAGCCCTCGGGCCACAGTTTGGGCACCAGGGGGCTCTGTATCCTCCCCTGCTGTCTGCTTGTGATAGGAAATATTAATTTAATTTCAGTCTGGATAATATAAAACATTTTACAATCTATTCAAACACTGTACATTCCCTTTGTGTTATCGTAGTTTCCCTTTAAGTCGTGTGTGCTTTTTATACCTGTCTGGAGTGAACATGCTGCATCAAAGGCAGTTTGCTATTTTCACCCATCTGTTTCATTTCAAGCCATCTCTCACTTCCGCCTTTGTACTGCCATCCATCATGTGTTGAACATACCTAGAGGTGAGCAGAGATTTATGGGCTCGATATTTGGAACAATTAGTCTGTGAATCACTAGAAACAGATTTTTGCCACAACAACTGGCATGAGAACTGTCAGTATTCTGCAGATTTGTGTAAGCGAGTGAAGCAAGAAGAGCGCTTAATATGTGCCAGTAATTAAAAGGATCTCAGATTTGTTCACTGCTCAGAATATGCTGCCGTTCTGTAAATATACTTTCCCAGTACTTTTATAGAGCAGACTCTGATTATGAATCTCACCTTGGTACATTTAAAAATGTAGATGCATTTTAAAATATATTTTGTGTGAGCGAAGGTTACAGAGCTGCTATAGGTGTGTGTGTGTGTGTGTGTGTGTGTGTGTGTGTGTGTATATAGATCTATATATATATCTATATATACATACAGTATCTCACAAAAGTGATTACACCCCTCACACTGTTGTAAATATTTTATTATTCACCCCTAAGTGAATATGTCCAAATTGGGCCCAATTAGCCATTTTCCCTCCCCGGTGTCATGTGATTCGTTAGTGTTACAAGGTCTCAGGTGTGAATGGGGAGCAGGTGTGTTAAATTTGGTGTTATCGCTCTCACTCTCTCATACTGGTCACTGGAAGTTCAACATGGCACCTCATGGCAAAGAACTTTGTGAAGATCTGAAAAAAAGAATTGTTGCTCTACATAAAGTTGATCTAGGCTATAAGAAGATTGTCAAGGCCCTGATACTGAGCTGAAGCATGGTGGTCAAAACCATACAGCGGTTTAACAGGACAGGTTCCACTCAGAACAGGCCTCGCCATGGTTGACCAAAGAAGTTGAGTGCATGTGCTCAGCGTCATATCCAGAGGTTTTCTTTGGTAAATAGATGTATGAGTGCATTGCTGCAGATGTTGAGGGGGGGGGGGGGGTCAGCCTGTCAGTGCTCAGAGCATACATCGCGCACTGCATCAAATTGATCTGAATGGCTGTTGTCCTAGAAGGAAGCCTCTTCTAAAGAAGATGCACAAGAAAGCCCGCAAACAGTTTGCTGAAGACAAGCAGACCAAGGACATGGATTACTGGAACCATGTCCTGTGGTCTGATGAGACCAAGATAAACTTATTTGGTTCAGATGGTGTCAAGCATGTGTGACGGCAACCAGGTGAGGAGTACAAAGACAAGTGTGTCTTGCCTACACTCAAGCATGGTGGTGAGGGTGTCATGGTCTGGGGCTGTATAAGTGCTGCCGGCACTGTGGGGTTACAGTTTATTGAGGGAACCATGAATGTGACATACTGAAGCAGAGCATGATCCCCTCCTTTCGGAAACTAGGCCGCCAGGCAGTATTTCAACATAACGACCTCAAACACACCTCCAAGACTACCACTACCTTGCTAAAGAGGCTGAGGGTAAAGGTGATGGACTGGCTAAGTATGTCTCCAGACCTAAACCCTATTGAGCATCTGTGGGGCATCCTCAAACAGAAGGTGGAGGAGCGCAAGGTCTCTAACATCCACCAGCTCTGTGATGTCGTCATGGAGGAGTGGAAGAGGACTCATGTGGCAACCTGTGAAGCTCTGGTGAACTGCATGCCCAGGAGGGTTAAGGCAGTGCTGGAAAATGATGGTGGCCACACAAAATATTGACACTTTGGGCCCAATTTGGAGATTTTCGCTTAGGGGTGTACTCACTTTTGTTGCCAGCAGTTTAGACATTAATGGCTGTGTGTTGAGTTATTTTGAGAGGACAGCAAATTTACACTGTTATACAAGCTTTACACTCACTACTTTACATTGTAGCAAAGTGTAATTTCTTCAGTGTTGTCACATGAAAAGATATAATAAAATATTTGCAAAAGTGTGTGTGTGTGTG
>BLSH010284136.1:1207686-1242214 GCA_018402905.1 Glandirana rugosa
CGTGTTACTTCCTTCTTGTTATAGAAGTAATTGGTGAAGTCTAGGATCCTTACTTTGGAGACCCGGAAGTGACGTCACGACGTGCGCCCGGGCCTCCGAGAGCCATAGAGATGACCGAGGGACATCTGTCCCTCGGAAATCTCTATCACCAGCATCCGGCAGCAGGCGATTCCTTCTCCCGGTCACCGATCGCTCAGGTGAGCCGGGAGAAGCACCGGAGGGCGGCGGGAGGGGGGGGCGTCCCCTCCCGCCGCCTGTAAGAACGATCAAGCGGCTGACCTGCCGCTATGATCGTTCTTACGGTGATGGGAATCGCCTGCTCTAAAAAATGATACCTCAATGATGCCTGCAGGTGCCGGCATCATTGAGATATCACCACTGAAACCCCAGGACGTCCATGGACGTCCTAGGATCTGAAGTGGTTAATGAAGATATTGTTCTTCCTTCATTGTGCCCTCATCCATCGCACCCAAAGGAGTTTGAGTTGCATGCTTTGGACGTAGTGAGGGCCTTACGAGTGTATTTGGCTGCTACAGCTTCTCTTCGTAAGTTGATGCCTTGTTTGTGCTGTCAGAGGGCCCACGCAAAGGGTTGGCGGCCTCGTCTGCTACGATTTCTCGTTGGATCCGACAGACCGTGACTCATGCGTATTCTATTTGGAGCAAGGTTCGCCTCCTTCCGGTCATGGTTCATTCTACCCGGCTGTTAGCACTTCCTGGGTTTTCAGGCACCAGGTCTCGGTGTCGCAGGTGTGCAAGGCGGCCACTTGGGCCTCGGTTCACACTTTCACTAAGTTTTATAAAGTTGATGTGCTAGCATCTTTGGATGCTGCTTTTGGCCGCAAAGTTTTGCAGGCGGCAGTGTAGGCGCGTCTGGCGCCTCCTTAGAGGTTCAATTGAGTACTGTTAGCGTTTACCCACCCCTCTTTTCTTGGGGACATCCCCACACATCATGGAGAGCTGCGTCTGTCAGTGAACGATAGGAGAAAAGGGGGTTTTATTAAAACTTACCATAAAATCCTTTTCTCCGAGTTCACTGACAGACGCAGCACCCACCCCTCTGTGCTCTGTTCTTGTACGGCTTGTGTACGAACTGAAGAGCTATGCTATGAGGGGGTTTATGTGGGAAGAGAGGACGGCCCCCATGGGAGGGGCCAGCTGTTTCTTTTCCCTGCCTAGTTAACTCCTAGTGACACCAGCATAAACCCACATGTAATGGAGAGCTGCATCTGTCAGTGAACTTGGAGAAAAGGATTTTACGGTAAGTTTTAATAAAATCCCTTTTTTTCGCTGCTATTCAGAGGGCAGCGGGGCACGTTTAACCCCTAAGAAGGGGTTAAATAGGGGATAATCGTGCCGGAACGTGGTGCTCCTGGAGGGGTGTACAGCCGCTTCGGGAAATTGCTGCCCATTCATTTCAATGGGCAGGGGCGGTGGAGGAGTGGTGTACACATCCCTCCCGCACCACCCCAAAAATGCTGCTTGCAGGAGATTTTTTTCCTCTCCTGCAAGCGCACCACCCCAGTGGGAAAGCACTTGCACAGTGGCTTAGTGGTTAGCTCTTCTGCCTTGCATCACTGTGATCCTAGGTTTTTCTCCCAGTCAGGACACTGTCTCTATGGCTTTGCATGTTCTCTTGTATCTGAGTGGGTTTCCTCCCACACTCCAAAAACATGCTTGTAGGTTTATTGGCTCCTGTCTAAAATTGGCCCTAGTATGATTTTCTCCTGAGCGCACCCAAGATGACTGCATCTCTATCTGCCCCAACAGCAAATGAAGCACTTTGAGTCCCCAGGGCAGAAAGCGCTATAGAAATTTAGTAGCACTGTAGAAATATTAATAGTATAGTTTGAGACTTGGACTTTATGAATCAGAGCCCTTGTCACCACAAATAAAGACAAGACACAGTCAAACTTTTCCAGCAGCTGTGAAGTTTTTTTGCCTGAGGGTCCATTCACACCAAGTGTGGTGGGACTGCTTTGGGTGACTTTTCCAGCACAATCCTACTGCACCCCCACCACAAGTCAATACAAAATGCCTGGTCTCTGGTGTGGCCAGTTCATATTACTGTGTTGCATTTGTGTGTAGGGCAGTGTGCGCTGATAAAAAGTACTGCGTGCCATCATTTTTTCTAGCGCAGCACGGGTTTTCACATGCCAGCCGATAGGACGCTTTAAAATATCAATATGGCATTTCAATAAAGTCAGCTTTAAAAAAGAAAGTAAACCATGCAATGCGCTGGTATCTGCACATGAACACTGTGCTGGTCCCACTGCACCCTTAAAGTGGAAGTTCAGCCAAAACCTAATGCCAACCAAAATGTAATGCTAAACCTACTCTCTGCCACTTTCTAAGCCTAATCTATCAAGCCCTGTGAAGAAGTGATCGATGCACTTATTCTGCAGCCACTCCAGTGCCACGCTGAGTTGTCAACTGGCGGCTTCAGTGTGCGAGAGTATGCAGAAGAGGCAGCTGACCAACGGAAACCCCATTGTAACTCATATGGGTGACTTCACTTCCCAGGCATTTCCTATCCATTAGTGTACAAATAAACCAGCGCAAAGGAAAATAATAATAACCAAAAAAAAAGGAGCTGCTCGTGTACCAGTTAAGAATAACCTTATATAATTAAATGTGTAAATTTATACCGCGCTCCCGCTAATGTGTACGTGCCTTTGTGGTACACCTAACCAAAGCGCCCACTTTTAAAATAAGAATGAAAAAATTAATATATATGTGGTGAATCAATACAAAATTCAACCCAGATGAAGTACAGGTATTATTACCATACATATAAAAAATTTTAAAATAATGATACAGTCTCTGTGATGGCTGAAACAACCCAATCCTCACATAAACTGCATATGTGATATGCCTTTGTATAAATACAATAACCAATAAAGAATATATACAAACCGACAAACTGACAAATTACATAGAACAAATAAAGTGCAAAGAGTCTCTAAAGTGCAATTATTGTGCAAAAAAATATATATTGTGCAAAAAAACATTTTGTGCAAAAAATGTCCAAATGAAACAATCCAAAAAAAAAAAAATCTAAAATCAGTCCCAAAAAAATCTCCTATCTTCAACAACTGTGATAATCAATGGAGAATATGATATTCATCTTCAAATTAATACACCAGATAGTGGACCAATACCAAACCGCTTAAGCACCCTTTGAGCTGTGATGTTATTTCTTCAGCAGGCACCCAGTGACACATCCTACTCACCAGACGAAGTAGATTCCCATTATAGGAATCATAAACACCTTGGGTGATGGGTTGAAGTCTTTTTCTCCGAGATCCCAACGAAAGCCACTGCTGACATTGGTGGAAGGAGCTTCTTTTAGCTCACACAGGAGGAAAAACAAAACGGGTCCAAGATCGTGAAGTACGTTCGTTTATTTGTAAAAACACAGAAAAAGTGCTACATGCGGTAAAAAGAACTGCACGGGACGCCAATTGCGATCCACCTGCGTTGCAGACAGCGGAAGTGACAAGACAGGAAGTCACATTACCCAACGCGGCGTTTCGTCAGCATACGTGTGATGCCATCAAGGCATCATGGGGTCATTTCTCATCCATTGTCGGCTGTCTCTCTCTGCATATCAGCCGCCGCTGGAGACTGGACTGAAGCGGCTTCAGAAAAGGTATGTATAGTGATTTTTTTCTTTACAGGGTTAGATAGATTAGGTTTCAAATGTGGCTGAGAGTCGTCAGCATGTACAGCTGTCCTTCTGACAGTAACAGGTCTAAGGACTGTCTTTTGCTGAATGAAGCATGCTGGTAAACCAGCATCCGATCGACACTGACAGCCAAGCCTTGGACTCCCCCTATACTTGCAAGCAAGCCATGAGTGGGGAAACAGGTCAAAGAAGGTTGGTTCCTAGTTGGAGACCATGCTGTATGCAGTCATTTTGTAGATAACTAATACATACAGCAAGAGGAGCTAAGAGTGGAGTGCAGCAAGATCTGAGGGAAGATGTCTGCTCCCTCAGAGGGGACCGAGCAGCCCTGATGGATCTTCGTTCCAAGGTGAGTATTTCATAATGAGCTAGTATGCAGTGCATACTAGCTCATTATGCTATTGTCTTGCAGGTTTTTTTTCCTGTTCCATGGGTATACAACCGCTTTAAGAAATAATTACTGTCATTTTAATTTGTCTCATGATGTAATTTCCGTTTTAAATTATACAGTATATATAATTGCGAATGTATTTTGTACTTCTTTATATGAAAATATTGCATAGTTAATCTGGTTGAAAAATGGCACAAGTCCATCCAGTTCAACCAACAAGATTACCAACCAATTACCCATTTTACTATCTGAAAAGAAGTTGAAGCAGTATTAAACCCAAAAGAAAACATTTACTATATTGCAGCTTACCATTTCTTAGATGTAACGGCTGTGTTGGTTTCCTTTTTTTGGCTTTTTTTCTTCCATTCTCATTTTGGTGATCCAGCCAGCAAGTCTATTCTGTTTCACAAGCTCAAGCTCTCCAGCAGAATGTATCAATTTACTTGCACAAACCACGTAACACTGACAGGAGTGATTAAAATGATCAGCTTTTATTTATTCATGCAAAACCTTCTCCCAATGACCCTACCATTCTCATCCTCTTCCCCCACCAGCAACCACAGCCTTTTCCATTTCAACTCTCCCACCCCAGAATCTCTATTTTACCCAACTACCCTGCCCTCACCCTCTAGCCCCCACCTCCCATACCACCACTATCTACGCGATAGGTATCGGTAATTGGTATCAGCGACTACTTGAGGTAAAGTATCGGTACTCGATTGCAAAAAAGTGCTATCGGTGCATCCCTAGTTTCATCCATACCATTCAAAGAAAATGTCAACTGTAAAATTATTATTTTCCTACAAAAACATGATTTTTAACCACTTGCCGACCGCCGATCGGCATTTGACGGCGGCAAAGTGGCTCTGTAAGGCGAATCGCTGTCATCTGACGGCGGCCGCCTGATCGCGCACAGTGAGCGCGCGCCGCCGGATGCGCGCCCACGCGCTCACTGTGTCGGGGGGGCAGGGAGCGGGCGCGGCGGAGTCGATCTCCGCCGGCCACCCGCTATGCCCCCCCCCCGGAGTGAAGGAACGGAGGTCCGTGTAAGTAAACACGGACCTCCGTTCTGTGAAGGGGGAAGGGCTGTGATCACAGCCTTCCTGTACATGGAGGCTGTGACCACTTCCCTTCCCCAGCTAGGGCAGTCCCCCCACAGTAAGAACACGCCCAGGGAACACTGTTAACCCTTAGAGCGCCCCCTGCATGTTAACTCCTTCACTGCCAATGGCATTTACACAGTAATCAGTGCATTTTTATAGCACTGATCGCTGTATAAATGCCAATGGTCCCAAAAAAGTGTCAAAATGGTCCGACATGTCCGCTGAAATATCGCAGTACCGCTAAAAATCGCAGATCGCCGACATTAATAGTAAAAAAAAATAAAAAAAATAAAAACCCCAAAAATGAATTCTCATCATCCGTAAATGCAACCACTTTTGCGCAAACCAATCAATAAACGCCGATTGCGATTTTTTTTTTTTATCACAAATATGAGGAAGAATATAAATCGGCCAAAACCAATGAAAAAAAATGTTTTTTTATATTTTTTTTTTGGATTTGTGTTTTAGCAAAAAGTAATAAATTTGGGTTTTTTTGCAAAATTGTCGCTCTTCTTTTGTTTATAGCGGCGATCAGAAATGACGCAGTGGTGATCAAATACCACCAAAAGAAAGCTCTATTTGTGGGGAAAAAGGGACGCAAATTTAGTTTGGGTACAACGTCGCACGACCGCGCAATTGTCAGTTAAAGCGACGCAGTGCCGGATCACAAAAAGGGCTCCGGTCCTAAAGCTGGAAATCCTTCCAGGGCTGAAGTGGTTAAGCATTGAAACAATGCAAGTTGTTTGATAAATAATGATTTGCAGAATAAATGTCATTCAGTCATCAGAGGCAAAAATAACAGGTTATTCTCCAACAAGATTATTTTTTTTGCAGGATCAGAGGGTATTTTATTTTGCTTATCAGACAGATAATTTAAACAAGGTACTTAGGCCGGCCATACACGGCTCACATCTAGGCCTGTTCAGCAAGCCTGCCGGATTCTCTTGCAATTATCACTGGCGATAATCACTGTCTTCTCCCCTGCTCCCCCCAAACCCCCCCCCCCCCCTTGCCGGGAGCAGGCAATTGCTTGACAGGAAGGATTCCCCTGTCAACACAGTCTGTCTGTGTTAATGGGGGAATTGTGCAAATTTCTTTCCCGTGGTTGCAGGAAAGAAATTCACTCCGTGTATGGTCGGCCTTAGAGTTTCAATAGAAGACAAAACACAAATGCACATCAGTCTAATGTTAGCACAGTGGCTTAGTGGTGAGCACTGGTGTCCTGGGTTTAATTTTCACCACTAGCTGCATGGAATCTGTATGTGCTTCTATCTGGATTGCTGTGTGTAGGAGTCTGTGCCTTTATGGCATCAGATTATAATTTTCTTCAATGGAGACTAATTGTCATTAGTTTATTTTTAGTTTCTGTATAAAGAACTGCAGCATACCATATATTGAGACTTTCGAAATATGTTAAATAATATTGTCTTTCATTTTGCCAGAGTTCTTGTCTTCAATCCGTGTCTATAGGCTGGGAAGGAGGTGTTTATGTACAGACCTGTGGCCACACACTCCATATAGATTGCCATAAGTCCTACATGGAGTCATTACGTGTAAGTAGTAGTATTGACAAAAGTTAAAGATACGCAATGTAAGAGGGAGCAAATTTATGCATGCACCAACTACATAGGATAGCTAGATTGATACCCAGGATCATATTTACGGAATAGCTACAGTAAGCTTTAGGATGAGATCCAAATTTGTAGCTATGCCATGTACTCCAAGGCAATCAGTGCTTCATTGACTATTAAAATGGCAAGATTGATGCATTATCCAGTCATTGCGGGGCATATATGGGAGCTTGCACAATGCCCAGTGTGGATTATCTGAACATGGATCAGGTCTTTTTTTTTAGTGTATATAATGTTCAAGCTTTTTTTTATTTATTTTTTTACGTTTTCAAATGAGTGGAAAAAGTGATAGGTTAGGGTTTTGCCAATGCATTTGCTTCACACTATTTGTAATGATAATGCCAGGCACCAGAACTGTAGGTGGAACGGGACACAGATGCAATAAAATAAAATATTTGGGTGTTTTGCCATTCCCTACTTTTGGCTTTAGATACATGTGAACTATAAGGAAGCCTTTGCTGTATGACTTTCCAACTTTGTATTATGAACATGTTTTGTAAATGTTATGTGATTCATATTCTATTTTTCATTTACAGAATGACCAGGTCCTGCCGGGTTTCTCGGTTGAGAAAGGAGAGTTCACATGTCCTCTCTGCAGGCAGTTTGCAAACAGTGTCCTTCCTTGTTTTCCTGGTAACAGTATAGACAGAAGCCACTGGCAGAGTCACTTTCATGGAAACAAGAGTATGCGAGAACTCATCAAAGAGGTGGAGGAGCTTCAAGAACAGCTGGGAACTTTCCCAGTAAGCATCAGTGTAAGGCCAAAACATCTTGTTACTTTCACTCTGTCACCCCATCTCATCTGTCAGTTGCCATCACTGCAGTGTAGAGAGATGGTCATTTATTAGATGTTCCTTTCTGAAGCACACTTGTAGAATAGATATGGCGTTATTTGTGAGATGATTAGAGGGCTAGAAAGCATCCCTGCATATCATCTATATAATTTTTTTATACATTTGTATTTTTTAAATTTAAATATAATTTTTTTTTTTTTTTTGTAATTTGGGTTTTTTTTGAAAACCAGTGTGGTAATTTAAATAAACCTAATGCAGAGGGAAAAAAATATTTATTTTTTCACAGGTACTTATATAGCGCTATAAATTTATGGAGCACTTTACATACAGTTGTATGCAAACGTTTAGGAACCCCTGACAATTTCCATGATTGTCATTTATAAATACTTGGGTGTTTGGATCAGAAATTTCATTTTGATCTATCAAATAACTGAAGGACGCAGTAATATTTCAGTAGTGAAATTAGGTTTATTGGATTAACCGAAAATGTGCAATATGCATAAAAACGAAATTAGACAGGTGCATAAATTTGGGCACCCTTGTCATTTTGTTGATTTGAATACCTATAACTACTTAGCATTGATTAATTGGAACATACAATTGGTTTGGTGAGTTCATTAAGTCTTTTACTTCATAGACAGGTGCATCCAATCATGAGAAAAGGTATTTAAGGTGGCCAATTGCAAGTTGTTATTCTCTTTGTATCTCCTCTGAAGAGTGGCGACATTGAAGCCTCAAAACAACTCTCAAATGACCTGAAAACAAAGATTGTTCTACATTATGGTTTAGGGGAAGGCTACAAAAAGTTATCGCAGAGATATAAGCTGTCAGTGCCCACTGTGAGGAATATAGTGAGGAAATAGAAGACCACAGGCACAGTTCTTGTTAAGGCCAGAAGTGGCGGGCCACATAAAATATTGGAGAGGCAAAGGCGAAGGATGGTGAGAACGGTCAAAAACAGCCCACAGACCACCTCCAAAGACCTACAACATCAACTTGCTGCAGATGGTGTCACTGTGCATCATTCAACAATTCAGCGCACTTTGCACAGGGAGAAGTTGTATGGTAGAGTGATGGGAAAGAAGCCTTTTCTGCACACACGCCACAAACGGAGTCGCTTGAGGTATGCAAACGCACATTTGGACAAGCCAGCTTCACTTTGGTCATAACAAGGGGCGTTATGCATGGCGGCCAAAGAACACAGCGTTCCAAGAAAAACACTTGCTACCCACAGTAAAATTTGGTGGAGGTTCCATCATGCTGTGGGGCTGTGTGGCCAGTGCCAGTATTGGGAATCTGGTTAAAGTCGAGGGTCGCATGGATTCCACTCATTATCAGCAGATTCTTGAGAATAATGTTGAGGAATCAGTCACAAAGTTGAACTTACGCCGGGGCTGGATATTTCAACAAGACAACGACCCAAAACTGCTCAAAATCTACTCGGGCATTTATGCAGAGGAACAAGTATAATGTTCTGGAATGGCCACCCCAGTCCCCAGACCTGAATATCATTGAACATCTGTGGGGTGATTTGAAGCGGAATGTCCATGCTCGGCAACCATCAAACCTAACTGAACTGGAGATGTTTTGTAAGGAGGAATGGTCCAAAATACATTCATCCAGAATCCAGACACTCATTACAGGCTATAGGAAGCGTCTAGAGGCTGTTATTTCTGCTAAAGGAGGCTCTACTAAATATTGATGTGATTTTTCTGTTGGGGTGCCCAAATTTATGTACCTGTCTAATTTCGTTTTGATTCACTACTGAACTATTACTGTGTCCTTCAGTTATTTGATAGATCAAAATGAAATTGCTGATCCAAACACCCAAATATTTATAAATGATAATCATGGAAATTGTCAGGGGTTCCTAAACTTTTGCATACAGCTGTATACAGTTAGGTCCATATATATTTGCACACCGGTACAATTTTCATACTTTTGGCTCTGTATGCCACCAGTACAAAATTAAAAGGAAACAATCCAAATTAATTTGAGGTGCAGACTTTCAGCTTCAATTCAAAGGGGTTTAACGTAAATATCAAGAACATATTTTAGAAGCTGCAACCGTTTTTATACACAGCCCCCCACAGGCTCAAATGTAATTGGACAAATGAATATAATCATAAAGAAAAATGTTCATTTTTAATATTTTGTTGAGAATCCTTTACCGGCAATGACTGCCTGAAGTCTGGAACCCATGGACATTACCAAAGACTGGGTTTTTTCCTTTCTGATGCTTTGCCAGGCTCTAACTGCAGCTGACTTCAGTTGTTCTTTGTGGGTCTTTCTGCCTTTAGATTTGCCTTCAGCAAGTGAAATGCATGCTCAATTGGGTTGAGCTCAGGTGATTGACTCGGCCATTGCAGAATATTCCACTTATGTTCATTCAAAAGCTCCTGGGTTGCTTTTGCAGTGTGTTTTGGATCATTGTCCAGCTATACTGTGAAGAGCCGTCCAATCAACTTTGCTGCATTTGGCTGAATCTGGGCTTACAGTATATCTCTAAACACTGCAGAATTCATCCGGCTGCTTCTGTCATCATCCAAAGAATGCTTTTACAGAACTGGTCTGGCTTTTTTTTAGATGTGTTTTTGGCCAAGTCTAATCTGGCTTTTCTATTCTTCTGGCTTTTGCTCTCGTGAAGTCTTTTCTTGATTGTAGACTTTGACAATGATATGCCCACCTCCTGGAGAGTGTCCTTCACTTGTCTGGATGTTATGAATTAGTTTTTCTTTACTATAGAGAGGCTCTTGCGATCATCCAGCACTGTTTGTCTTTCGTGGACATCCAGGCCTTTATATGTTGCTGAGCTCACCAGTGCCGCCTTCTTTCCTCAGAATGTACCAAACTGTTGATTAGTTTTTGAAGCCTTACAATCACCTGTTTCACTTGCATGGACAGCTCCTTTGAACACATGATGTAGGTTCACAGCAATAGATTCCAAATGCAAATACCACACTTAGAATCAACTCCAGACCTTTTAGCTGCTTAATTGATGAATAAATGACAAAGAAGTAGCCCACACCTGGCCATGAAACCGCTTTTGATTCAATTGTCCAATTACTTTTGGTCCCTTGAAAAGGGGGGCGTGGCTGTTCTTAAGAGCTGTATTTGCTAAACCTTTCCTCCGATTTGGATGTATATACCCTCAAATTAAACCTGAATGTGCACTTTCAGCCCATATCCATTATATAACTATAGCGTGAATATGTTTTGGTAACTACCTGAAAAAATCTAAAATTGCGCCAGGGTCCAAATATATATAAACCTAACTGTATATTATACATCTACATCAGTCCCTGCCCTCAAGGAGCTTACAATCTAAGGTCCCTAACTCACTTTCATACATACACATACTAGAGCCAATTTAGACAGAATCCAATTAACCTACCAGCATGTCTTTGGAGTGTGGAAGGAAACTGGAGTACCCGGAGGAAACCCATGCATACACAGGAAGAACATGCAGACCCTAGGCAGGTAATGTCATGGTTGGGAGTGGAACCGACAACCCTAGTGCTGTTAGGCGGAAGTGCTAACCACTTAGCCACTGTGCTATTTGCTGAGCATTGTTGACTCTTTTTTAAAGGTAAAGATTGATGAACTATTTAGTTGAGGTAGTAAAGCCACAGACCCAGAGATCTTTTAGTATAATGTATACATGGCATAATGGCTTTCAAACAGCTACTGAGGACTCTGGAGATTAGATATGCTGACCAGAATTCCCAGTTCTGTCCAGCTACCACTTTCATTTAATTGATGGATTCACCATACTATAGGACAAAAATGATTTGCGGTTTTAGCTGCAGATGAAGGAGGCCTTATGGCACAAACCCCATGGAGCTGACCGCCTCCCGGCCCTTTAAGAGTTCTAAAAGCCGGGAGGCGGGTATTTGGGCCATATAATCGCTGTGTTTGGCTGTCACAGTGGTCACATGATCGGAAAGCTCCCAATCCCAAGTATGCATTGGGAGCCTACCAATTCCCACCGTCTACCATGCTGGGAGCATGCAGGGAGTTGTTTACACAGGGCCGCAAATATGCTGCCGCCCTGCCTTCTTAGGCCATGTGCCAAGAGGCCACATATATGCTTACTGTCGGTACCAAGAGGTAAATAAATAGAAATGAGATTTTGGATGGAACTAACCCATATCTGAGCACCATAAACCGAAACTCCCATTTCATTAATTATTTTAAATATTTAAAGCAAACTTACACATCCATCATGTTTTATTTTGTTGAAAAACACTTCCCTAGCATTTCTAGCTGCAGCCATCTTGAGTAAGAGAGAGCGATTCTTGTAGCATTTACTTACTGGAATCAATCTGTCCTTAGCTCAGTTATGCAGGTAGTAATGTGTGCTTAGCTGAAAAAGCCCCTCCTTTAGATGAAAGGGAAAAAAATACCCATGAAGGCCTGGAGGCACTAAAACATATATTTTATTTGCCCACTTTTACTAAACTAGACAGGTAGAAGAAGGTTTTTTTTTCCCCAATCCGGTTTCAGGATTATTGAATGCAATTACATCAATAATGTACTGCTGCCTAATCTTAAAGTGAACATGTACCCAGACTATGCACATTATAGTATCCTTCATATTCTGAACAAGCATTAAAAGCACTATAAAAAAAAAGCATCATTCACTTTTGTTGCTAAAGGTAAATGAATCTTCAAAATTCACAGCTGACACACTGAAATCATGATTCCTTTCCTAATCATTTTCTGTGAAAGCAGAATGTAGGCATCCTGCCAGGATTCTAATGTACACAGACACTATTAGGCCTGGAGCACACCTATGAGGGATGCACTACAGTCCATTTAACATGGTTTTCTATGGGAAACATTTACATATATGCGTTTTTCAGCTGCTGTGTTTTTGGAAAGGAACTGGGACTTTTTGAAACACAACATGGTGCATTTTTGGTAAATAGACTTCAATGGACACGTTGCGGATACACATGTAGTGTGTTTTTTTTTTTGATGCGTTTTGCATTTTTAATCTGCTGAACAAAAACATTTCCCCTTTAAAAAAAAAACAAACATAAAAAAAATGTCAAAAATGCATGTACAAAAACTCACTGCGGAAACGGATCAAAAGCAAACTGCATAGGTGTGAACCAGGCATTAGAAACTGACTGACTGTATCCAATCTATTGAGTCTCTGTTGGGATCTTTGAGGATAAATTACTTCCCAGTACATGCAGTTTGGTGCACTTTAAAGTAGACCTTGCATGTGTCTCCTTAAATCTGAGCCCCTTACCCCATAATAAAAAGAACACGAACTAAAGGCTGAAAACCTCTGAATTAATAGAAGATATCTCCTTTCTGCACAGTACTGGCATTCTCTTGAGATTTGGGGTACTCGGGGAAAGAAGGGGGTGGGGCATGTGTCTAAGGTAGGAATTTTTTTTTCATTATTATTTTCTTTTAATACATTGGCTGTTTTTAGCTGTTTTTCATTCAAAGTGTGGGTGGGGGACTGTAGTTAGTGGCTCTTGAATATTCATACAAGGTCTGCTTTACCCACAACCACCCTATTACTGCTACAGAACAGCCCTCCTGTGCGGAATCACTTTTATGTACGTGATTATTTACTTCCGTCTAGGGGGTGCGCGTGTGCACCACCCGCAGGCCGCTTCTGCTGTAATCACTCGCAGCAGAAGCCGATCTGCAGGTGCCGGGCACTGGATGTCGTCTGGTAGAGACACAGAACAAAGCTCTGTCTGTAAACAAGGCTTTTCTGACGGAGGGGAAGTAATTGATTTTGTGTCTCTGCAAAGTGGTGGATAAAATCCATCACTTCCCTTAGTAAAAGCACCTAACCATGCACAAAACACTGGCTAGCCACATGGTTAACCCTCTGATCGCCCTAGATGTTTAACCCCTTTCAAGCCGGTGTCATTAGGACAGTGCATATTTTTGGGACTGATCACTGTATTCGTTTCACTGGTTCCCACAAAGTGTCAAAAGTGCCACTTCATGTCCGATTGTCTGCTGCAATATCACAATCCCGCTATAAGCTGATGATCGCTGCTATTAATAGTATTAAATAGTATTAAAAATAGTATTAGTATTAAAAAAAAAAAAGAAAAAAATGATACATCCCATAGTTTGCGGATGCTATACTTTTGTGCAAACCAATCAATATACACTTATTGAAATATTTTTTACCATAAATATGTAGCAGAATACATATTGGCCTAAATTAATGAAAAAAATAGATTTTTTTCAATTTCTTTACTGAATATGTCTTACCTTAAAGAATATCTATCACCAGATAGATCAGCATTTGCTTTCATTGAGGCTCGCTTTATGTATATGCGAATTGGATGCGTTTTTAACCGCATCCAATTCGCATAACGTCAATCGGGCCGGCTTTCAATGGAGCCGGTTCACACATGTGCAGGGCGGCCGCATTGCAGTTTTAAAAAGGGTCTTGTACGTTTTTGAGTCTGGTTGAGGTGAGATTTTAAGGTAACAATTCACACCTGAATCACACTTGAACCAGTAAACAGAAATACGCCAGACTGCCGCACTGAAACCGCGGCCGCATATGTGTGAACCCAGCCTAAATCTGAACAGTGTATGTTAAAATGAATATTTATTTTCGGTCAAAGCCTTAAATTATGAGTTTTCCCACACAGATAGTTACGTCCACTTTTGAGTCTTTCCCCTCTCCATTCTGCAGCACCTGTCTCTGTCCTGTTCAGTACATACACAGCCCAGACCTGTAGCTTGTTATTCAAGGCTCAGAGACTGGAAACTATCAGCTTGTGTGGGGAATAGATTGCATCTTGTGAAGAGCGCTTTCATTCATGACAACACAAGCAAAACACATAGTTAATATTGGTTTCAATATTGCTTTAATTATCTGAATAGAAGATCTGATATGCACATGCTTATAATACAACGCCATTGCATAACATATCACTAAGGCGCCATAAAAATACCTATGATCAGGCAATAGCTAAAATTGCTTTTGAAGATATTCATAAATATGAATTCATGGTGACAGGTCCACGGAGTTAATGGAAGTTTTGGCAAATGTTTATTTCCCATGTTTGCGTTTTTTTTTTTTTTGTTGTTGTTTTGTTTTTGTTTTTTTGCCATATTCATGACTTGTGTTTGCACGTCATATTCTTTGCCTTTAGTCAGAAACCAATTTAAGCAAGGAAATGGAAGCAGTGATGAAAGATATCAAGAGCACCACTCAAAAGAAGTACACAGACTACAGCAAGACGTTGGGTTCCCCTGATAATGACTTTTTGTTCATGTACTCTGTCGCTCGGTAAGTCTCCTGTTTACACTGAAATCAAACACCTTCCCCAGCAACCTATCACACATCGTATACCAAGAATTAGAGGTAACTTCCCTAGACCCGGCAAACGTCCAAAAAAAGTGTTTTGTTTTTTTTTTTTTCCCCCCTCGAGTTCCACTTTAAGAATTTTCCAGTGCTACTTGCACACTATGCACAACCTGATTTACACAGATAATGAAGTGGTAGTATTAGAACGCTGAAAAGAGTGTGTCCAGGAGGGTGGCATGCCTCCTGACCTTTGACCTTTGGGGGAGGTCCCTAACCCATCTCTAAGTCCTGACCTTGTTCTTCAACGGAAAGCCCTAACCTAATACTTAATGAAAATATAAAGTAAGTCCTGTAAAAACCTTTCTAAAAGTGTTCTATTCCTGTGTCCAAGCAGTGGCGAAGTGAGCATAACTTGGTTCGTAGGTGTTCTACTCCTGTGTCCAAGCACCGGCAAAGCGAGCATAGCTGGGTTCGCAAGTGTTCTCCTGTGCCCAAGTGGCTGAGAAATCAGGAGGGAGGGAAGCCATCCCTCCTGATCTTTGACCTTTGGGGACATGCCTCCTGCCCTTTGATCTTTGGGGGAGGGCCCTATCTCTAAGTCCTGACCTTGTTCTTCAAGGGAAAACCCTAACCCTAACCTAATACTTAAAATCTAAAGTAAGACCTGTAAAAACCCTTCCAAATGTGTATTATTCAGCTATAAGCTGTAAATTTAACCATTAATAAAGTGTCAAGTGAAACAGTGATGTTATATAAACAATGCACAGTTCTATTCTGTATTCATGCAAATGACTGGTCAGATCTTTACTTTCCTAGCAGATCCATCGTAAGCATTTAGAAAAAGATCATAATAACGACATCTGCATTTATAACACTGTTACTCTACATTCCTGGAAAAAAACAGAAATATAACAGAACCAAAAACAGCATTTTGCTCCTATGCATTTAATTTCTGCCCATGTTTTCATTGCGCCAACTGTAGACATTTTGCAAGCCGTGTGAATTGCCTGAGGAGCGGTAAATTCCCAGCGGATGCCCTTATCAGCAGAAACCAGATGAAACCCTGAGCAAGAGTATTATCAATTTTAAATTGCCTTTTTTCCTTGGAGCAGAGAGGATTAAAACATTCCTTTGGAAATGGGTGGCATTAGCAGCACAAACTTAGTGATGGTAATGCATAGAGGCTGTCTTCTGTGAGCAATAGAAAAATATCTCTAAAGAGCCTGAGAAATTGTTGCTGACATAAGATTTCAGGACCATTGCCTGCATTAATTTTGTATTCGTGAAATCTTATTTAAGAAGCTTAAAGAGTTAAATGACGTCATTGGAATCTGCTGCTATACCTGAATCACGCGCACATTTCATCCATTTATTTTGGCACTATTACAGCCGATTTCATAATGAATTTTTTTTATATTCAGGAAATGTTCTTGAAACATGGGATATTTTTGCAGGAGGAAATACAAATGTTGCTAATCACCATACTGGCTTTGCATATGGAAAGTGGTGCCTTGCTTACCTTTTAAACCTGCACTGGCTAACTAACTAGATTAACTGCTACGGCAGAAAACTGCTAGATTAAAGGCTACGTATAAACTTGTAGCTAACACAGTTGTGTTTGACAGATGGTGAGGAGGCAATATGTCACCTTCTTACCGCTTATTTGAACCCTGTAAATAGTAATACTGCACTATGAAGGCACAACTGTGTCCATTGCATGCAGCAGCAGAACAGATGTGATGCAGCCTCATACACTTGGATAGGTCACGTTCAGCAGCAGCGTGGGGTAAAAGGACCCAGGCAAGGATTGCCTTTGCCGAAATGCGCGGGGGGGGGGGGGGGGTTGATTGGTGACAGTTTTGACAGTAATGCTCTACCACCATTTCTTACCACCTTCCCAATTGCAAGTGTAAACAAGCCCAAAGTGTATGTAAGCCCAAGAATACAAATGTAATTTATTACAGCTTATAAGTTCTTGATTGTGGTCGCTGCATTTGTTTCTTTCTCAGCTTCCCCCTCCCCCTTAATTTTGACCTTGTGATCCTTCCAGAAACAAACTTCCACTCACTCACTGTACAGTTTCTATGAAGGAGCTACAGGACTTAAAGTGGTTGTTAACCCACTTTCACTACTTCATATAATCCTTTGTTTCCTAATGACAAGTGCTTTTGTCTGTGTGTTTTATTAAAAAAATGGTTCCTTTTACCGTATTTCAGAGCGATCACGTGACCAGCCTGCTCTCTCCTCTACCTGGCTGACAGATACAGCAGGCGAGGCCGAGATTCTGCTGACATCAGCCGGAAGGAGAGAAGAGAGAGAGCCGTGCGGTCGCGTGATCGCGGGGAGCTGCTCTGAAATGTGGTAAAGGAGACTTTTTTTTTTTTTTTTTATAAAACACACAGACAGGTGCTCCTGTTATTAGAACACAGAGAGGATTATATAGGACAAGAAAAGTTATTTTAGCAGTAGAAGGGGAGGGGGTGGGCACTGACACGAGCAGGGAGTAGAGGGGAGAGCACAGAGAAGGGCAGAGATGGAGGTACGTACGCTAACCACAGTGTCAGGGCTCGGCAGCCATGATATACCGTGGTCAGTTTACAGGGGGAGGGTATAGCCAGGCAGGATCAGCCAGCTTTTTTAGGTGATACGGAGGGCCAAATTACACAGCACAAGCACTGTGCGCTTTAAGGACACCTTCACCTCTCCTCTTCTCTGGAACATGGAGAGAGGGGTTTTTGTAGTCCACTCATTTCTGGGGACGATGGTAATTGATAAGCATTCAGCAAGGGCATAGAACTCAGATTTCTGGCAGGATCAACTGGTATTTTTTCACTTATGGATCACATTTAACAAAACCCTTTCAGTGGTGTATTTAGATACCAAAATGGAACAAATTAGAGAAGTGAATTGTTAGAGTTTAAATGCCTTTAATTATTGCCTGTTTTAACATCCCCATTCACACTGAATGATATGCTTTAGATGTGTCAAACACACACAAATGAAACAACTTCTAGCTGAATGGTATTCCAGAGAATTAACCTGCTCAGTGAAATGTTGTGCTATCAGAGGTTAATGTCTCAGATCCCATAGAATGCCATAACAAAGGAAGCCTTGCTAATAAGATTTTCTGCTGTGCAGCCAGGTGTGGCAAGGGATTAATTTTACAGCTGCCCACTGGAAGTAGGATGTACTTGTTCCAGTGGGTCATGTATTGGATAGCTAGAGCTGGTGAAATGTATTAACTTCCTATCCTGATAGCTGCAGTTACCTGGGTTGCATTAACAACATTATGTTGCCAGACAGATTTGGTGTTTGTTTTTTTTTGAGCGAGTTAATCAACTCTTGTTATGACTGAAGTTGAGAACACTTGACAGTTAATGTCGCTGATCATAGAAATACCATGGTGTTAACAGCTGTTCCTCTTGTATCAATAGAACAAATCTAGAACTGGAACTTGTCCACCGTGGAGACAATCTAAGCTCTGGAGGAGCCAGTGCTGGAGGGAAACGATCTTGCCTGAGTAAGTCTAAATTTTAAGCAAACATGTTGGTTAAAAAAAAAAGATACTGGTGTGGTTACTTCAGGAAAACGTTTGTCCCGATAAAACTTTTTTCTTTTACTTTTCACTGCTTGGTTGCAGATTTCCCTCACTGGCATGGTTTCACCAGACGGGAAGTGTGGGGAAAATCTACAACAGTGGCATGGAGCACAAGAAAGGATGATGGGATTTTAATCTTCCCTACTCTACTAAAAACATAATTTTTATTTCGGTTTTGATGTTTTTGTACATTTTCCCTTGCTTCCTCTTTACTGAAACTGTTGTATCTATATATCATTTTTTTTTAAATAACAAACATGTTATAGTTACCTGTTCTGTGCAATAGAATTGCACAAACCCGCCCTGATACTCTTCTTCTAGGGTCCCCCGCCAGCACTCCTGGCTCCTCCCCTTCTCAATGTGCCACCATAGGAAGCAGTTTCTTATTGTGGCACACTTGCATGCTCGATCCCCAGCCATACTGCCTTCTTCCATAGACACAACATGGGTCCACCTGCCCCCACTCCTTTATCACAGGATTTGACTGACAGCAGCAGGAGCTTCCGCTCCCCAATGGCTCCCCCTGCCTTAGCAAAGCCTTTGAGAGCAGGGAAAGCCAATGCAGACAGGCACAGAGCTGGATCAAGTGAGGACGCAGTTATGCATAAGAGGGTTGAGGGTGCGATACAGGTACTAAAACATTTTTTATCTTAAAGTGGTTGTCAACGCTCCAAAAAAAACCCTGCAAAACAAAGGCATAATGAGCTAGTATGCATCGCATACTAGCTCATTATGAAATACTTGCCTAAGAACGAAGCTGTTGCAGCGGTCTCGGCACACCGCTGTGACCAGTGACATGCTTCTTCCGGGTTCTGTGGCTCTGGCCAATCACAGCGCAGGCTCCAGCGCTGTGATTGGCCGGAGCTGCCAGTTACGGCACATTTACTGAAGAAATGGCACCCTGGGGCCGATTCTTCAGTGCGCATGTGAGTTTTATACACGTTGCAGATTCCTGCGCAGAAAAAAAATTGCACACGATCCTAGTGATGTGTTATCAACAGGGCACATAGAGAACAATAGTTTTTTTGTGCCCTTGCAGAACGTGTGCAGAAAAACCTGCGTCTCTGCACATGGTGTAAATGAGTCCTTACTCTTCAGGAGCTTGCAGTCTGCTACACTGATATAAAAAAAAAATGTACATTCTAGGATCAGTTTGTTCTAAAGCCAACTAACCTAACCTTTTGTCACAAACAAAGTAAGAATATAGAGTCTTCCAACTTAACACTATAGGTGTTAGGCGTCAGCATTTTGAGCAAGTGTGAACAAGGCCTTAGACCAGAGTACTGGACTCCAGCCTAAGGCACCAGGTTTAATAGGATAAATTTGCATTGAGACAGCTTTATGGTGCACAGCGGATAACCTTTTCCAAGGTCCTCTGGATATTTAACTTGTGTGGGTAAAAAGGACATAGCACACCAGAAAGTAAAAAGCTGTCCAGATACAGTTTTTTTGATTTGTCACAATAAAAATGTTCTTAAAGTGGTTCTTCACCCTGTTTGAGAAAATTAACAACAAATACTGTAGCTGCAGACTTTTAATAAAAGGACATCTTGCGCCGGAGTGTTTATTGTGGGCAGCAGGACCTCTTTATTGGAGACAAATGGTTAGTCCCACATGGGTGTCTGATGGGGTTGGGTGCGGTAAGGGTGGAGTTGGCTATCCTTTAGGCTCAATTCACATATATGAGAGTTGCGTTTTGAACCGCATCCGATTCGTGTAACGTGAACCAGACTGGCTTTCAGTGGAACCAGTTCACATATATGTAGGCTGGTTGCGGTGCAAATTAAAAAAGGGTCCTGTGCGTTTTTCACTCCTCTTCAGGTGTGATTAAAGTGTCAAATTCTTACCTAAAGAAACAAGATATACCTGTGCTCAAATCCCTAAAGCTTGTAAATGTATTTAAACAATCAGGTGCTAAAGGGGAGTGACCATATGTTAACACTACAAATTCTGGATGAACCCTCTGCACGCTGCTATACACCCTTTCCAGCAAACTATGCAACGAAAAACAGGCATTTCTAGTTCACACAAATTGCAATACATGTTTAAGCTGGCCAACTGTTTCAAAGTAATCCCTCTTCTGGCCAATCCTACACTGCTCTGCCACTGCAAATGCTATGGGGCACCTGAATCGCTGAATGGAATCTGCACAGGTACCGGCCCCCGCGTATATGTGAACCCAGCCTAAAGAGGGTTATTGGCCCCCCAGGCTACGATTTTTTTTTTAATGTGTGTGCATGTTCTACTCTAAAGACCTCCACTAATATGAAGGTACCAGTTCTCCTGGTGGGGCGGGGGGCTAGCCTATGCAGGATCCAATTTTTTTCTATATTACTGTCCTGAGGACCCTTGCACTGTATGCTCTGTTTTCTGTTTGGAATGTTGAGAGGGGGCAGTCTGCGATCTCACAGAGAGGGGCGGGGGATGGCGGGGAGAGGGTATTCTATGGGGGCTGGGTTTTCCTGCGTCTGTGTGTTTTTTTTGTTTTTTTTTTGTATTGTACTGTTTTATAAAACAAACTCACTTCATGAATGGTCATGCAGTCTTCTGGGACCTGTAATGTGTCCTAGAAGGTTGCAGGCAAGGGGCAGGGGACCAGGGGGTAGGAGGAGCACTTCCAGTGGATTCGTCATGTTGATCCGACTGGAAGTGGGTACCTGTCTAAACCAAAAAAAAAAGGCGCAAAAAGTGGAACTTTCCCGTTCCACTTGAATATCTTTATGCAGTGGTAAATGTGAATAACCAGCTACGTACAGTGGTACCTTGGTTCACAAACACTTCTGTTCACGAACAGAAGAGTTCACAAAAATTTGCTTCATTTAATGAGCTCCACTTCGGTTCAAAAACACAATTTGTGGCCATTTTCCCTGCTTTTCCCTGCTCTGGTGAGAATGCAGGTCACAGAGAAACACTGAAAGTGTACAGTACTGTGAAGACCGGTTCACAAAGGCGATCCAACTTCAGGGGCGACTTTGCTAGGCGATTTGAACGCTACTTCAAGGAGACTTCATCGCGACTTTGGGCGACTTACAACGTGACCTGAAGCGACCTCCATGCCAGGCATCTATGTAAATTCTTTTCTTTTTCCTGTAAAGTCGCTTCAATACAGATGGGGAATCGGACTTGGAGGCGGCTTCCATTGAATTCTATGGGCACAAGTCGGATAGAAGTCGCCTTTGTGGTTCAAAAACGAAAAAAAGTCTGAACGGATTAACCGGATTTACATTGAACCCTATTGGAAAATTTGCCTTAGTTCACGACCAATTCGGTTCGCGACCAGAGTCAGTTCACGAATTAAGTTTGTGAACCGAGGAGGAAGAAAGAAAAAAAGAATGTATAAAAAGACCTAATGTGCTGTTTTGCATATTTTCAGACAGGACTGTTATTTTTATTTTTGTGTATGTATATGTATATATATATATATATATATATATATATATATATATATATATATTGGGTTTTTTCTTTCCTTTTTGTTTTTTTCTGTAATAAGTATACACAGAAGTAGGATATATGGGGTATTTTCACTGGGAGTCAGACATGACACTATATGAAGAGTGGGGGATGGGATATTTAAATTGTTTTATGTTAAAGCAGTAACATTTTAAAATATAATGCACAATACTTGTAAACATTTACTTTAAATTTATTTGTAATACCTTATCTTACCGGCAGTCTTTAGCCTTCAGCTTCTCTGGGTTTAGATGCTGATCTTCCCTACACAGAATCCTTAAAGTGATTGTGAATATCGGATTTTTTAAAAAAAATAACAAACATGTCATTCTTGACTCCTGTGTAATGGTTTTGCACAGAGCAGCCCCGATCCTCCTCTTCTGGGGTCCCCTGCCAGTGCTACTGGCTCCTCCTGCCTTCAGAGTGCTCCCATTGCAGCCCGCTTGCTATGGGGGCACCCATGCAGGCATGATCCTTATCTGCACTGTTTACTTGGCCCTGCCCCCTGCTCCTCAGTGGCTGTTTGACAGCATCAGAGTTCTGTGAGAAGGGAGAGAGAGAGCAGTGCTGCTGCCCCCAGGCACAGCACTGGTTAAGATCGGGATCAGGTAAGTATACAGTGGAGGCTAGGGGGGTAGGAGCTGGTCACAGAAGGTTTTTTACCCCAATGCATATAATGCGTTAAAATGGCATTCTACTTGTTTTTTAGTTTGTTTATTACCTGTCCCACGGTCCAAAAAAAAACACTTGCCTTTAGAATAACCTGCCCAGGACTACATGTCTCATGAGACATTGCTCCACACACATTCAGTTCTCAGGCACTTACTGACATGTATGGATGGTGTACTAAGCTGTATGTGTGTTGCACTGTGTATACTGACATGTATGAACAGTGCAGCACACATACAGCTCAGTACACAGTTCATACAGTAAGGTAAGCATTCTGTATGAAAGGCCAACTAATCAGCTGACCAATTAATCGATAATGAAAATTGTTGACATTCATTTTTAATATTGATCATCGATTATGTCGAGTAGCAGTTTAAGTCCTAGTTGAGACCAGGATCTAAAAATAGATCGAACAGTTAAAACCGAGATCTAAAAATAGATTCATGATCTAAAAATAGGTTCATGATCTAAAAATAGATTCATGATCTAAAAATAGACCAGTTGAGACGAAGATCTGAAAATAGATTCCTGATCTAAAAATAGATCAAACAGTTGATACTAGAACCTATAAATAGATTCATGATCTAAAAATAGATCGAACAGTTGAGAACAGGATCTAAAAATAGATCCATGATCTAAACTTAGATCAAGCTATTTTTAGATCATGAATCTATTTCTAGATACTGGTCTCAACTGTTCAATCTATTTTTTAAATCATGGATCTATTTATAGATTCTGGTATCAACAGTTTGATCTATTTTTAGATCATTGTCTCAACTGGTCGATCTATTTTTAGATCATGGATCTATTTTTAGATCCTTGTCTCAACTGGTTGATCTATTTTCTCTTTCATTCATTGACGGATACAGCAGCTCATCTTAACTAATGGGTATGCTGCCCTCTTCAGGAGTGGACTAAGCAGAACAGCAGTTCAACAAAAAAGCAGACACAGCCCCTCCCAGGGGGCAGTCCTCACTGATAGTAACCCTCTACCCTGCAACAGCTAGCTCAGTTTTTTCTACCTAGTGCAAGGAGTAAGGACCTGGCTCCCTGCTGGTATCTGTGGTACCTCTGCATTTGGTTCCACTTCTGCTGTGTTTTCGCGATGAAGACTACAATCAAATGCTGGGCTGGGTGACAGGCTGGATAATCTAGATCCAGGTAGTCTCCCCAGCCCGGCCAATGAGCGCGCGCAGACCTTAGCTCTGCGCTGGGTCAACCGCAACATGCCCCCAACCGCACGGGTCGGCCCCGTGGTTTAAATGTCCCGCCAGAGCACATATGACCGGGCGTTTGGATCCGTGTCACAGTTCTACTATGGCCGACAGCTCCCCTCGGAATGGACGGGGAAGCAGATCTGTCTCGGGTGGGATACCCGCTACTGCCCGACTGGATGGGTAAGTACGCCCTCCCCCCACTCCTGCTGGAGCATGGGGGGAGCAGGCGGGTTCCCTCCCTCTTTCTGTTCACCCCACCTCCCTTCGGTGCTGCGCTGCCGCTGGTCCCCCCTGGGGTCCCCTTATGGTGTCCGGGGTTTTAGCTGTGCCCCTCACCCTCCTGTCTCGTGCTGCTCCGGCCGTCAGCCGCATTCGGCGGCCATTTTGGCGTAGTCGCGGTCGCCATTTTGTTTTGGTCGGCCGCATTGTTTACCTCTAGTGTGCCCGGCGGCCATTTTCTTGTGGCCTGTGCATACAATCTGGCTCCTGTGTGAGGAGGGCGGTCCCTGAGCTCAGTCTGGCGCCGTTTCTCCCCCCAGCAAGGCACAGGGACACAGCAGCACGTGTAAAGCAGGCAAGGCAGCGGCAGCAGTGGGCAGCAGCAGAAACTGTCTCCTCTCCTTTGGGGCAGTTGAGCTAGCAGGTGGTGAGTCCTCCCGGGGTTACCTTCCTAGCCTGCACAGCGTTTTGGGGTGGGGGGTGCCTGGTTTACCTGGTACCTAGGCCTCAGTATAGGTCGCGAGGTACTAGGGTGGGTGAGGCTATGGCAGCTGATGCGGGTACTTCCCCACCAGACCTCTCCGTGGTTGCGGCCAGCGCCTCAGGTCCCCCTTGACACTCTGTTGGCTGTCCTGGAGTCCTTTGTCTCCCGGGCAGAGATGGCATGTGGGCGTAAGGTGGTTAAAAAGTGGCTCCTACCCCCCCTCCTCTGGTGAGGACTCTGACCCTAAAGGGGGCTACACCATGACGGGGACCCTCCTTGAGCTGTCAGATGGCGAGGCCCCGGATCCCTCTGATAGAGGAGGAATCTTTGGCGGCCACTGCTGCACATGAGAAGGCACTAGTAGGCACCCTGATTACAGTGGTGTGCGATACTCTGAAGCTGGAAGAGGCAGCTGGAGCTTCGTAGGAGGTGGCCGTTCCCTTTGGGTCACATAGACCAGCCCGTGCGGCTAAGGTCTTCCCTTATTTGCCTTACTTTGATAAGTTTGTCTACAGAGAATGGGAACAGCCTCCGGGTTCCTTCCCCATACCAAAGCGGGCGCTATCCTTTTGAGGACAGCCTGGTAAAGAAATGTGCGCCTCAGGGACTGCGCCCTGCACAGCGTTTTGGGGTGGGGGGTGCCTGGTTTACCTGGTACCTAGGCCTCAGTATAGGTCGCGAGCTACTAGGGTGGGTGAGGCTATGGCAGCTGATGCGGGTACTTCCCCACCAGACCTCTCCGTGGTTGCGGCCAGCGCCTCAGGTCCCCCTTGACGCTCTGTCGGCGGTCCTGGAGTCCTTTTGTCTCCCAGGTAGAGACGGCATGTAGGCGTAAGGTGGTAAAAAAGTGGCCCCTACACCCCCCTCCTCCGGTGAGGACTGAAGGGGGCTCCACCATGATGGGGACCCCCCTTGAGCTGTCAGGTGGCGAGGCCTCGGATCCCTCTGATAGAGGAGCAACCTTCAGCGGCCACTGCTGCGGACGAGAAGGCACTAGTAGGCACCCTGATTACAGCGGTGCACAATACTCTGAAGCTGGAAGAGGCAGCCGGAGCTTCGCAGGAGGTGACCTTTCACTTTGGGTCACATTGACCGGCCCGTGCAGCTAAGGTCTTCCCTTATTTGCCTTACTTTAATAAGTTTGTCTACAGAGAATGGGAACGGCCTCAGGGTTCCTTCCCCATACCAAAGCCGGGTCTCTGTGCACTATCCTTTTGAGGACAACTTGGTAGAGAAATGTGCGTCACCTCCCGTGGTTGATCCCCCAGTGTCTCGCCTGAATAAGGTGACCACGATCCCGGTGGTCTGTCGCCAGATCCATGTTTGTTCTGGCGGGGTCAGCTATGCGGCCTGTGTTGGCCTCTGCTCTGGTGTCGCAAACGCTCACAGAATGGGCAAAGCTATTGCACCACAAATTGAGCAATCCAAAGGTTCCTCCTGACTGTGTGGAGCTTGCAGACCAGCTCGTCCAAGGGCTTAAATATCTGTGTGACGCAGCCCTGTATATGGCCCCCCGTTGTCCAAATTGTCCGCGTTCTCTGTGGTTGTCTGGCGGTTGCTCTGGCTAAAGTGTTGGTCGGCGGACCAAACCTCTAAGAAGGCCCTGGCGGACTTGCCTTTTCAGGGTGGGCAGCTCTTTGGAGCCACCCTGGATGACATAAAGGATCTCACTTGTGGGAAGAGCACCTTTCTTTCAGAGACTAGGAGGAGTAAGGAGTCCCGTCGTAGGCCGGGTCCCTCCTTTTCGGCCCAGAAGAGGCTTTTTCCTACGTCCCACTCTCCGGGCAAGGGTTCACAGCCCGCAAAGCCTCCCGCTGGTGGACAGAAGCGTCCCTGGCAGTGACAAGCCAGAGGACAAGTCCTCCTCATTATGAAGGGTTGCCCCCGCCCGTCCTTCGGGTGGGGGGACGTCTCCTGGGGTTTGCGGATCGGTGGACTTCCCGCATTTCAGACCGCTGGGTGCACAAGGTGATTTTGTCAGGGTACAAAATAGAATTTCTTTCCCGTCCACCGGACAGGTTCTTTGCCTCAAATATGCGGCTTCCCCCGGGCAGGTTGCAGGCCTTGCTGGGGGCTGTGCAGGACCTGCTTCGTCAAGGGGTAGTGGTCCCGACCTCGGAACGTTTCTGAGGGTTTTACTCCAACCTGTTTGTGGTTCCAAAGAAGGATGGGTCCGGCCGACACTGGACCTAAAGGCTCTCAACTGCTTTGTACGTGTACGAAAGTTCAGGATGGAGTCCGTCCGCTCTGTGGTGGTGGCACTGCACCAGGGTGATTTCCTGGCTTCCTTCGACATCCAGGATGCGCACCTGCATATTCCCATATGCGCTCAGCACCAGCGCTTCCTGAGCTTTGCGGTCAGTGAGCATCACCATCAGCTTGTGGCTCTCCCCTTTGGCCTGGCCTCTGCGCCTCGGGTCTTCACCAAGCTAATGGCCCCGATTCTGGCACTATTGAGGCAGAGGGGCAACGCGAGGGGGGGTGCATACCTGGACATCCTCCTCTTGTGAGCGGGGTCGGCTCCAGCCCTGAGGGACAATGTGGCGATCACCATGCCCACTCTGCAGGAGTTCGGCTGGGTAATAAATCTCCCAATATCGGTGCTGACACCGTCACACCGTTTGGAGTATCTGGACCTGATCCTAGATTCAGCCCAGGCGTAGGTCTTCTGCCGACCAAGCTACAGACGCTTCAGTCGGCGGTCCGGCCCCTGCTGTCCCAGAAATGGTCCTCCCTACGCTTTTGCATGCGGGTTCTGGGGCTCTTGGTATCCACCTTTGAGGCGGTTCCATACGCCCAGTGTAACACCCGTGCTCTGCAGCGGGAGGTTCTTCTGAAGTGGGACAAGTCCCCATCGTCCCAGGATCGGTTTATCAGGGTAGAGCGCCAGACCAGGATTTCACTGCTCTGGTAGCTGTGGGCTCTGGCCCTGCAGCTGGGGAAGTCGTTTTTCCCCCTTCTTTGGACGGTGGTTACGGTGGATGCCAGCCTGACTGGCTCGGGGGGAGCCTTGGGGTTGTTGTCGGGCCAGGGCCGCTGGTTCCCAGAGGAGTCTCGTCTCCCGATCAATGTCCTGGAACTTCGGGCCATCAGATACTGCCTCTCCCACTGGACGAGGAGGCTGCACGGGTGCCCTGTCCGGATCCAGTCGGACAATGCCACAGTAGTGGCATATGTAAATCACCAGGGCGGGACAAGAAGCTTGGCTGCGGCCTCGGAGGTGGCTTACATTCTGCGGTGGGCAGAACTCCACGTGCCGGCAATCTCCGCCGTTCACATTCTGGGTGTAGAAAACTGGCAGGCGAACTACCTCAGCTGTCAGGAGTTGGATCAAGGAAGAGTGGTCCTTGCACCCGGACGTGTTCCATCAGATTTGTCTGTGGTGGAGCACGCCAGACATGGACCTATTAGCATCTCATCTCAATGGGAAGGTGCAGACCTTCATGAGCAGGATAAAGGATCCCTTGGCAGACGCGGCGGATGCTTTAGTGGCTCCGTGGGCTCGGTATCGGCTCATCTATGCCTTTCCCCCTCTCAAGTTGCTTCCGCGCCTCCTGCGCAGAATAGAAGCAGAGGGCATACCGACCATTCTCGTAGCTCCAGACTGGCCAAGGTGTCCTTGGTACACCAACGTGGTACGGATGGTGGTGGACGTCCCCTGGTGACTCCCGCTTTGCGAGGATCTACTGTCCCAGGGGCCCATCTTGCATCACTGTTTTACCCTCTCTGGCTTTAACTGCCTGGCTATTGAATCCCAGGTGTTGAGGGACCGAGGTGTCTCGGACTCCCCACCATGCTCAAGGCACGTAAGGCCACTTCCTGGAAGATATACCACTGCGCCTGGAAGGCTTACATTTCCTGGTGCGAGAATGGGGGGTGGAATCCCCGATCTTTTTTGGTATCTCGGGTTCTGTTTTTTCTACAGAGGGGTCTCGACCAGAAGCTGGCGTTGAGCTCGATCAAGGGTCAGATTTCTGCCCTGGCGATCTTTTTTCAGCTCCCATTGGCGACACATTCTTTGATCCGTAAATTCGTGCAGGGGGGGGGTTCGACATGTGGCCCCCCCCAGGTACAGTCGCCCCTGGCGCCATGGGACCTTAATCTGGTCCTCTTGGTGCTTCAGAAGCCACCATTTGAGAATATCAGGGAGATCTCATTGCAGTTGCTTTCGCAAACAGTGGCTTTTCTGGTTCACATCCGCTTGGCGTTGGAGTTGGTGGCTCCGTCCTGCAGGTCTCCATATCTGGTCCTACACAAGGATAAGGTGGTTTTATGCCCGTCACCTTCCTTCCTGCCACCTTCCTGGTGTCGTCTTTTCATATCAATGAGGACATTGTCCTTCCTTCCCTTTGCCCTCGCCTGTCTCATCCTAAGAAGGTTGCTCTGCACTAGCTGGATTTTGTTTGTGCTCTACGGGTGTATCTGGCGGCCACGCCCTCCTTTTGGAGGTTGGATGCACTGTTTGTAGTGGTGGATGATCCACGCACAAGCCTGGCGGCCTCGTCGGACACTATTTCCCATTAGAGTAGACAAACGGTGACCCGAGCCTATGCTGTTAGGGGTCTAGAGCCTCCGTTCCCGGTCACAGCTCACTCTACCAGGGCAAATAGCACTTCCTGGGCATTCCGACATCAGGTGTCTGTGTCTCAAGTGTGCATGGCGGCTACTTGGTCCTCCATGCACACCTTTTCAAAATTTTACAAAGTTAATGTTTTGGCATCTTCAGATGCTGTGTTTGGCTGCAAGGTTTTGCAAGCGGCTGTGTGAGGTGTATTTTCTGGTTCCTCACAGAGGGTTCTGTTGGGTCAAGTTTTGTTGTTTAGTTTACCCACACCTCGTTTGACACTGCTTTGGGACGTCCCATTAGTCAAGATGAGCTGCTGTATCAGTCAATGAACGGAAGAGAAAACTGGATTTTTTTCTACTTACCGCAAAATCCCTTTCTCTGAGTTCATTGACTGATACAGCACCCACCCCTCCTGTTTAAGTTTGTACTGCTTGTTACGAACTGAGCTAGCTGTTGCAGGGTGGAGGGTTACTATCAGTGAGGACTGCCTCCTGGGAGGGGCTAGGTCTGCTTGTTGAACTGCTGTTCTGCCTAGTACACTTCTGAAGAGGGCAGCATACCCATTAGTCAAGGTGAGCTGCTGTATCCGACAATGAACTCAGAGAAAGGGACTTTACGGTAAGTAGGAAAAAAATCCCGTTTTTAGATCATAGATCCTGGTCTCAACTGTTCAACCTATTTTTAGATCATAAATCTATTTTTAGATCCTGTTCTCAACTGTTAAATCTATTTTAGATCATTAATCTATATATAAATTCCGGTATCAAGTGTTCAATCTCTTTTTAGATCTTAAATCTATTTTTAGATACTGATCTTAGCAGGCCAATCTATTTTAGATCATAGATCTGTTTATAGATTCTGGTTTCAACTGGTTGTTCTATTTTTAGATCGTCAATCTATTTTTTGATCCGGGTCTTAACTGTTCAATCTATTTTTAGACCATGAATCTATTTTTAGATACAGGTCTCAACTGGTCGATCTATTTTTAGATGATGGATCTATTTATAGATCCTGGTCTCAGCTGTTGGATCTATTTTTAGATCATGGTCTACACTGTCCAATCTATTTTTAGATCATGGATCTATTTTTAGATCATGAATCTATTTATAGATTCTGGTATCAATTGTTTGATCTATTTTTAGATCATGGATCTATTTATAGATTCTGCTATCAACAGTTTGATCTATTTTTAGATCATGGATCTATTTTTAGATCATTGTCTCAACTGGTCGATCTATTTTTAGATCATCAATCTATTTTTAGATCCTGGTCTCAACTGTTCAATCTATTTTTAGTTCATGGATCTATTTATTGATCCTGGTCTCAACTGTTCAACCTATTTTTAGATCATAAATCTATTTTAGATCCTGTTCTCAACTGTTAAATCTATTTTAGATCATGAATCTATTTATAGATTCTTGTATCAAGTGTTCAATCTATTTTTAGATCTTAAATCTATTTTTAGATACTGATCTTAACAGGTCGATCTATTTTTAGATCATAGATCTGTTTATAGATTCTGGTATCAACAGTTTGATCTATTTTTAGATCATGAATCTATTTTTAGATCCTTGTCTCAGCTGTTAAATCTATTTTTAGATCATGGATCTAATTTTAGATCATTAATCTATTTATAGATTCTGGTGTCAACTTTAAATCATGGATTTATTTTTATAGATCCTGGTTTCAACTGGTCATTCTATTTTTAGATCTTCAATCTATTTTTCAATCTGGGTCTTAACTGTTTAATCTATTTTTAGACCATGAATCTATTTTTAGATCATGAATCTATTTTTAGATACAGGTCTCAACTGGTCGATCTATTTTTAGATCATGGATCTATTTCTAGATCCTGGTCTCAGCTGTTCAATCTATTTTTAGATCATGGATCTAATTTTAGATCATTAATCTATTTATAGATTTTGGTATCAACTGTTCGATCTATTTTTAGATCATAAATCTATTTTTAGATCCTGGTCTCAACTGGTCGATTTATTTCTAAATTAGGGATCTATTTATAGGTCCTGGCCTCAACTTGTCGATCTATTTTTAGATTCTGGTATCAACTGTTTGATCTATTTTAGATCATGAATCTATTTATAGATTCTGGTATCAACTGTTCGATCTATTTTTAGATCTTGAATCTATTTTTAGATCCTGGTCTCAACTGTTAAATCTATTTTTAGATCACAGATCTATTTATAGATTCTGGTGTCAACTGTACAATCTATATTTAGATCATGGATCTATTTTTAGATCATGGATCTATTTATAGATTCTGGTGTCAACTGTACAATCTATATTTAGATCATGGATCTATTTTTAGATCATTGTCTCAACTGTTCACACTATTTCTTAGATCCTGGCCTCTAATGTTCAATCTATTTTTAGATTAGTCAGATAAAAACCTAAAAAAAAAAAGTGTGGTGTGCAATTAAGTTAATATGTAAAGTTAAAAAAAAGAAATATTCGTGAATATCTGTATGCAGTGCTAAATATAAATAGCCAGCTATATGGAAAGAAAGCAGAAAAATGTAATAAGATGTTATACAGGGTGGGCCATTTATATGGATACACCTTAATAAAATGGGAATGGTTGGTGATATTAACTTCCTGTTTGTGGCACATTAGTATATGTGAGGGGGGAAACTTTTCAAGATGGGTGGTGACCATGGCGGCCATTTTGAAGTCGTCCATTTTGAATCCAACTTTTATTTTTTCAATAGGAAGAGGGTCATGTGACACATCAAACTTATTGAGAATTTCACAAGAAAAACAATGGTGTGCTTGGTTTTAACGTTACTTTATTCGTTCATGAGTTACTTACAAGTTTCTGACCGCTTATAAAATGTGTTCAATGTGCTGCCCTTTGTGTTGCATTGTCAATGCAACCCTCTTCTCCCACTCTTCACACACTGATAGCAACACCGCAGGAGAAATGCTAGCACAGGCTTCCAGTATCCGTAGTTTCAGGTGCTGCACATCTCGTATCTTCACAGCATAGACAATTACCTTCAGATGACCCCAAAGATAAAAGTCTAAGGGGGTCAGATCGGGAGACCTTGGGGGCAATTCAACTGGCCCACGACGACCAATCCAGTTGAATGGCCCCCAAGGTCTGAATGGACGCTCCATCCTCCTCCATGGAGCGACGATATCAGAGGTGACATGTCCACTGACATCCGCCGATCTCCAATCTGTTCCGTGCTCCGCGAAGCGCGACGGATGGAAACCCTATTTTTCCATCCGTCTCGGGATCGGATGACAATGGACAGATGGTCTGTTGTCATCCGATTTCCCATAGAGGAGAGCGGTGCTTTGACAGATCCGTCTCCCCGCTGAGCAGAAACAGACCCCGCACATGTACAGGTCAGTGTGAAAGGGGCTTTAAGGCTGTAAATAAAACAAAAGGTGTTCCAACAAAATACTGACAAGTTTTCCAACTCAATTTTTTATTTATTTATTTTGCATGTTGGTGGTATATCTTTCACTTGGGTGTAAATATAGCTGGATAAAACAAAAACGGTGTCTGTCTTCATTTCAGACTGCAAAGCAACAAAATATGATGTTAAAGGGGGTGATACTTTTTTTATACCCACTGTATATAATAATATGCCCAGAAGTAGAATATTATACAGGGTATTTTTACTGGGAGTCAGACATGAAACTACATTTGGGGGGGGGGGAGGATATACGTCTTTTTATATTAAAGAAGTAGCATTTTTAAATATAATGCTGGTAAACCTTTACTTTAAATTTATTTGTCGTGCCTTATATTACCTCCAGTCTATTAGCCTTCAGCTTCTCTGGGTTCAGATGATGATCTTCTTTACACAAACCCCTAAAAGTGATTGTAAATGCTGATTTTTAAAAAAAAAAAATAACAAGCATATCATACTTAACCTGCTCTGTGCCATGGTTTTGCACAAAGCAGCCCCGATCCTCCTCTTCTGGGGTCCTCTACAACAACCACTGCAAAACTGGATGTTGTTCATTAGCATCAGTTTACTTCCATTCAGTTCAGTTTAAACGGAACAGGACAGAGACCTTTTCCCGTTTTAAAATAATGGACCTAAACAGATGCAGGTGTAAAGCAGTGATCATGTGTCTGCCCATAGAAATGCATTGCTGTCCATTTTTCATCTGTCAACGGATGGATGAAAGCCAGACAGATTGCCCATGTGTAAGGGGGCTTTAGATGAAGAAAAAAAAAATTAAGTGGAAGATGAAGTTCATATTTACGGACACTGGGAACAGGATCTTTGGGCTGAGAGGAGTGCACCTCAGATATTGTGTGGCAGGGGGAGATCAATGCTGAAGTGCCCTGTGCTTCCCTGGATTGCCAGCAAGCAGGTAACTTCTGCCGAAGACAGAGTGGCGGGGATTTACTAAAACTGGTGCAGGGCTGAAACAACTAATCAACATAATCGATTATCAAAATAGTTATAAACTTTTTTCATAATCGATTAGTTGGTCAGCCGATTAGTAAATTAACCTTAAAGTGGTTGTAAAGTCTCTTTCTATGCATTAAAGTGAAAAACCTTTTGTTGTGCAGCTGCCCCCCAAAGCCCCCCTTTTACTTACCTGAGCCCAATCATCCCAACAATGAGAACGAGCACAGCAGCTCCAGCCGCTGTCT
Organism: Glandirana rugosa; assembly: GCA_018402905.1. NCBI lineage: Eukaryota > Metazoa > Chordata > Amphibia > Anura > Ranidae > Glandirana > Glandirana rugosa. The sequence goes on from BLSH010284136.1 coordinate 1,241,445, forward strand.
CGGGTCCTCATTGGATAGATTGATAGCAGCAGGAGCCATTGGCTCCTGCTCCTGTCAATAAAATCCAGTGACGCACAGTTGGGCCTAGTCCTGCTGTCTGTGTCAATGGACGCAGCGGCAGGACTCGGGAGCGTGCCTACATGAGTGCCCCCATGGAAAGCGGCTCTCCTGGGGGGCATTGGATGCAGAGGATGAGCGCCGGCGAGGGACCCCAGAAGAGGAGGTACGGGGCTGATTTGTGCAAAATCCTTGCACAGAGGAGGTAAGTATGACATGCTTAGACATTACCAGTGACATAAAGGCCCTATACTCTGCAAACATTGTACCTCTACTGGCCCGAGTAAAGATGGATTTACTCCGCTGGCATTCACTGGCGCTGACATGGTTTGGCAGATGTAGCGCCCTGAAGATGACTGTCCTCCCTAGAATGTTGTACATCATGCAGGCGTTACCCATCCGGCTCCCGTCCAGTTTCTTCAAGAGGGTTGAAGTCCTATTCCGTGAATTTGTATGGTCCCACCGCCAGCCCAGGATCCGGCTTACCATTCTTCACCTGCCCAAAGCTCGGGGAGGTGTAGGCCTCCCAGACATGAGGGCGTATTACAGGGCGACTCACTTGGTTAGGCTGGTGGACTGGTTCTGCCATGCCGACGCCAAGCACTGGGTTGCCATGGAGCTGGAGGACTCAGCAGGCATGGCGAAAAGCTGGCCGTGGATCCGCTCCTCCCTTCCCCGTGGAATAGCGGACCACCCAACTCTTGGGGGCACCC
>BLSH010284136.1:1252977-1265082 GCA_018402905.1 Glandirana rugosa
ATTGTTAGTATTTAGTTTGAAGGTGAAAAATTATGAACCAAAGTTTAGCAAACGTCAGTTAATGTCGGACTTCAGACCTTGCGTATCTGTAGTGGTCTGCGACCCAAAGTAGGGACCACTACGAGACGGTCCGGAGATGACGTTGACAGAAGTCAAGGACGAACAAGAACCCCGTAAAAGGGAAGTCAAAACAGAAGTCGTTCACTTTACGTACGAGTTTAGCCAAAGTCCAGTCCACTAACTGAAACGGTAACGTATTGTAAGGTGAAGAAAGGGAATTTTTTGAGAAACCAACGAAAACGTCATACGAAACCCAGTAACAGGTAGACGTGACACTTCACGGCAGAACTCATTGGACGGCACTTCACAGTGCAGATGGACAATGACCCAAAGCATACTGCAAAAGCAACCAAAGAGTTTTTTAAGGGAAAGAAGTGGAATGTTATGCAATGGCAAAGTCAATCACCTGACCTGAAACCGATTTGAGCATGCATTTCACTTGCTGAAGACAAAACTGAAGGGAAAATGCCCCAAGAACAAGCAGGAACTGAAGACAGTTGCAGTAGAGGCCTGGCAGAGCATCACCAGGGATGAAACCCAGCGTCTGGTGATGTCTATGCGTTCCAGACTTCAGGCTGTAATTGACTGCAAACGATTTGAAACCAAGTATTAAAAAGTGGAAGTTTGATTTATGATTGTTAATGTGTCCCATTACTTTTGGTCCCTTAAAAAGTGGGAGGCACATATACAAACTGTTGTAATTCCTACACCGTTCACCTGATTTGGATGTAAATACCCTCAAATTAAAGCTGAAATTCTGCAGTTAAAGCGCATCTTGTTAGTTTCATTTCAAATCCATTGTGGTGGTGTATAGAGCCAAAAAGATTAGAATTGTGTCGCTGTCCCAATATTTACTGACCTGACTGTAGGTTCACATAAAGCATTACTCTAGCTACATGTTAATGAAAGATTCCTGACTTAGCCCATTCTTCCAACACTTTCACACGCTGCGCTTGCGGGACATTAAGAAAACTCCTGCAAGCAGCATCTTTGGGGCGGGGTGAGAGGGCTGTAACCAGCTCTCCCAAAACGCCCTCGCCGTTTTTTTTTTTGGTAAAAACCGACCGACTAGCGACCAAAAAGCGCCGCAAAACGAGGCGCTTTATCGCTAACGGCACAGGCACTACAGTGTCGGAGGGGTCTTAACCTACTCTCAGCCACATTCTAAGCCTAATCTATCTGGTCCTGTAAAGAGAAAATTGCTATGATTACGTATTCTGCAGCCGCTCCAGCCTGGTCCCAGGCTGAGCTGTCAGCGGCGGCTTGTGTGTGTAAGAGAGGCAGCCGACAACGGAAGCTCCATAGTAAGTCTAAGGGTAATGTCGCTTCCCAGGCATTTCCATGCTGTTGTTGGCTTTCTCCTGCACACAGAGGGTGCTGCTGTAGACTGGACCGGTGTGGCTTCAGAATGGGTAAGTATAGTGATATTTTCTTTCTTTATAGGGCTAGATAGATTAGGCTTCGAACATGGCTGAGAATAGGTTTCAGGTTAGTTAGGTTTTGTCTTTACTTCCACTTTAATCAAGAAGCACATTGAGATGTAACATATTATTGTCAAATGCAAACATTTGATAATTCAAAGTCTGTCTTCGATGGGAATGCAAGTAAGGCATTGGAGATTTTTTTGTATTGAATACACCTGCAGTTTTATATGTTGAACATGTTTGGTTATTAAAAGGATAACTATGCCCTCCATTAAATTATATCTAATCTCAAAAACCAAAAAATAAATCTATTGCAGGTTACCAGTCCTTAGATTAGGTGCCTGCGATTTTTTTCGTAAGAACATTTTCAGAATGTGCAGAAAATTGCTGTTGCTAGAATTGCAGAGTCCCCATCAGTTTGTGAGAGTTGAAAAGACAGAAAAAACACCCTTACCTCTTTTGTGTAAATTACTAGTCCATTCAAACCTACATGTACCAGATAAAAATGAAGGCAGACATGCTTAAAGTCCATCCTACTTGACAGTCTTGGCTCCTTCTGTAGATATAATGGACAAATGAGTGTAGCCACAAAGGGACAAAGTGTGTTATTCACAGGATTTCCCTAGCTAGACCTCAGATCAAGCAACATTCTGTGTTAAATGCCACCCACCGTATGCCTGTAAAGGCAGAGTTTCATTTACACTCATAGCTAAGTGGCCTGCACGTGCACATCCTTCTATCATAAAGAATAACACAGAGCCTGTCTCTATGAAGGCTTGCAATAAACACAACATGATCATCAAATCTTGGGTCTCTGTGGGACATATAGTATTGTTAGTGTTTGCAGTGGGTAAAAAAAGATAGCGATCTAGTCTCTTCTGGTTTTGCTACCCATTTCTGGCTTTGCATGCATCAAAAAATGGCAGTTTTTAAATAATTTGAAAACTTTGCATTTATTGCAGCATGGTTCAGATCATTTCCTGTGCTCGAGCTGTTGTGTGAGATGAGATGTATTGTCATTGCAAATAAAATTTGCAACAAAGTTTCAAGAGCAACTCCTCACAATTTGTAAAAACATTGTCGATACTTCATACACATATTCATAAAAACATTAAAAATAAATAATAGACGTCCATGTAGCATAACATTACCTAGACCAGTTGGCTGTCTAATATGAATTTATTCCACATTAATGGCTCTAATAGTCCTTGCCAAAAAAAAGTTTCTTTGTATCTATTTGTTCTAACTTTAATATTGTGATATGGGTGGAGGCACACATCATACCCAGCACACTACATCATATAGCAGTATAGGCCATTTTTTTGAAAATCACAACTTACAGGGGTTTGGACAAACTATATAGGGGTGCTTTCATGGATTTTTCACAGATTCACTGGTGAGAAAATAGGAGTCGAGATTTACCTGTTGGATTGATTTATCTATTTATTGATTTATTTTTGATTTATTTATTTATTTATTTATTTTTGTTTGCTATCACGATATGCATGTATATTGATTCACTGATTGGACAACAGATAATTTGATTGATAATATTATTCATTTATTCACCTTCCCACCACAGACTGCATTTTTAGCTCTTCTCACTTACATTTTAAACATCAAACACACTTGATTTTACCACATTATAGTGGATCTCCAGAGATAAGGAACAATCTGCAAAGACATAGATTAACAGCACAGATAGCAGTAGAGCAGCGCCATTTCCACCTTAATTATACCATGTTGTCTGTGTGATGCCCATCAGCCATACAAACTGTATGGCTTAAATCGCATCGCATTCGCACCAAAAAGGTGCAGTACCCTTTTTTGGTCCGCACTATAATCGGATTGCATTGGTGTTCACACCTATGTAATCCGATTCCTGCACCATTTGACAGTGCGCACTGCTATGTGCCAACTGGTCTGGGGGTGTCATTAACTTTACATTGACACCCCCAGCGGTTCGCAGATTTCAGTGTGAACCAGCGTGCGATTCAGGTGTGATGCGGGAACCAGCACTGAATCGCAGGGTCTCCTGCATCGCACCATTGTGAACCAGGAGTCAGAGTAACAACTGTATTTCTCTGCTGAAAACCCAGGCATTTTTTTTCAGCCTATAGGGATAGGCAGATCTTTCCTGGCTGAGTCCTAGAGAGTTGTAAAGTGCTATTCCCTGGCTTTCTCTATCTTTGTGACACATCTGTTCTAGTCTTTTTTTGTTTTATTTACCCAATCTGCCCCCTGTAAATGTCCTCATTGTAAAACTATTTTCAGCAGATATCGTACATGTTACTCTCATTAAACATTTTTTTGTTTTTCTTTTTTTAAGGTCAGCTCATCCATGTTTTAGCCATGCACATGAGGCTTTACAGCATTGACTCAGAATACAATCCCTGGAGAAAGTTAACTCAGCTGGTGCATAAAAAAGATTCACAGTAAGTTTTTTTTTTTTTTTCTTAAGAATGTTTAATAGATTTTATTTCAAAATATGAATAAAGTATAAATTAAACATTGTGCATCTCCCCACTCTGACATACTACACCAAGCAGACTCAAAAAGAAGGGTAGGCGGCACGCCACTAATACATTTTAGTAGCTTGAAATTTTATTCATCAAATAGCCATGTACAGGAAAGGAGGTAGACGCGTTTCATTCGTATACCACAAGCTTAATCATTACAATACTACACCAAGCTCTGGTAATTTTGTGTTCTTAATTTTTAGTTCCTAAATATGGCCCTGGTTATGGTAAAACCACTGAGATTGGTTTAGTACAGGGATAGAATGTTAACTTTGCACAGTGAATTTTCACTTGTATGGAATTTTGCATTTAGTTTAGGGAATTTTGTAAAGGAATGTTTCACGTTGATTGATGTTGATTTAGATGAACAAAGTCAGCAAAGCTTTACCTCAATCATTAGGTAAGGGAAAATCCCATGCAAATAGAAAATGCACTTTGTTAAAAGAGCAGCCTTTTCTCCTTTAGTAGCATGTTCAGAATATAACTGTTTAGTTTTCAAAAGACCTAAAATCCGTTTAACCCAAGCCAGGCTTTTACAGAATGAGAAAGATGTATATCATTTTGCACACTCCCTTACATATGGTAAAATAAATATATAGACCGCAAAACATTAAAGAATACATTTATTGGTTGAATTTGTTTTTAACTCATCTATTGCTCTATGGACCGATTTCTTAATAAGCCCATTTGACTTTATACGCTCAACTATCTTTTGCCCCTTAGGCCTAAGGGAGGTTCAACAGTGCAAAAACAGCCTAGTTATTTATTTGAAATAGATACGTTCATAGCGGGGAAGTCTTCCATCCAGAAACTACTTCATCTGCTATAACTTTCTACCCCTGGAAATTTCCACCGTGGGCCTGTTTGTTTGGCTTTGTCACTACTTAATGACATATTTTTTTCCAAGACAAACTAGCTTTTTTTTGTATAACTACACCACCAACCGGCATGCCCAGGAGTACTAAGTGTTGAGAGAAATTTTAACTATATTTTTGCTAGCCATATTTATTTTTAGTTTTCATCAATCAAGGTATTTTTATACACAATAGATATTTTTTTTTCTCTGTCTGTAATCAAGACTTCAGTCATGCTGCTTGAGCAAGTTTCTACGAGTAACTATCCCGATCAGCATATCTCGGCAAATGCCTTTGAGGCTGTACCTAGACCCAGATTGTGGGCTAGTCTGGCACTTTACAGGCCTTTGTGTACTGTATTAGCCGCAGAACGCGCTCCAGGTCTAGAGCCTTGCAAAGCCACTGGTGTGACTCAGTCTGTGGAGATTTATATAGTAAAAAGGGCTGGTCTAGCTTTACCACCAGAAGTTACCTCACAGTGTGCATCCTTGGGTGCCACACGAAAATTCCTATAACCAATATTTTAACTCAGTAATTTTTAAAGCTGAGGAAACCTCTGCTGTGAAGTTATCTGCTAGGTGGAATGTTGCATGCTCCATGCTTATTTTCTGCCATTCAGTCTTCAGGAAGTACTATCCCACTGCTGCTCCTACTTCTGACCCACTTTGTGGATCATCTGGTATCTTATCTCATTCCACTGCCTGTCTACAGTGGCTTGGTCATCTACAGCCCCCTTCAACTCTCATGAGCAATTGCCCCTAGGGTTTGGGAGCACACAAGGCCTTGCAACAGTTTTCTACTGTGTGTTTTATCAAAGAGGAGGACAGTCCCACTGCAACAGGTTACCTCAGCTCATACGCCACTACTTCTAGGGATGATTTTTTGGTACTCCCAGAAGGAACAAATACTTGTAACCCAGATCTTTGATCCCCTATTACTATAGGGTTGTCCTAATCAAAGCCTTCTATAGCTCTGCCCCAGGAGACTGAGCCCTTTCCTGTGGCCACAAGACCTTATATCCACTCTGCATTTTTTTTTTCCAGTTTGCGTATATTTAATGGAGCTCCTGCTTTTCCACACATAGTGGCTTTTACAACTCTTCAGCTGCAAAGATCTTTTCATTGTACTCATTATCAATAACTGTTCTCTACCAAGTCTAGAAATAACTTATGGAGTCATGGGCCTCTGCTGTCAATGAAAGACAACCCCAACATTCATCCACTACTGCAATGGTAACCCATAGGTGACCAGAGTCTACATCCCACTCAAACCGCAGATCCTAAAGCCAAAAGCCCTCTGTCTTATCTGCTTAACCTTGTCACCTTTGCACATGGGGATTTTTTAATTAATCATACCAAGTCCATTGGTATTTTTCCACTTTGCAGCATCAATGCTCATGTTTTCCACTGTAGCTTACACTCTATACCTGTCAGTCATGCACCTACTTCAGCTGTGTCTCCTCACTGGTATTTCTCACACACTGGAATATCTACTCTGGTAGGCGCTGGTCCTGGGTAATGGTATCACACTCAATCTCACACTCTTTACTGCAGAATAGTCTCTTCCTGTTAGGGGTGGCGGCACCCCTTTTGGTGCTTGAACCTCAGCCCTATCCCTCTTCTGAGGAACCTCTTGACCCACAAGCTTGATAACTCTTATGTCCACTCTACCACTCTAGTGGGTTTTTTTTTCTGGCGTCCCCTTTTTGTAACAGTCAAGAGGCCTTTCATGAACTGAGCTGGTCTCCTGTTTTTTTTTTGTTTTGTTTTTTTTATTTATTTTTTGTAATCCTTCCCTAGTGTTTTAAAATTTTTTTCTCTCTGTAAACCCCCTTTGGGGCGTGTGGTGGTGTTTGGGGGAATTCCCTTTTTAGCATGGTTCACCTTCTCGCGCAATCTCAGTCCTTTTGGGTTTCTGCCTCTACTTAGAATCTGGATTCAGGCCAAGACACCTAGTTGGTCTTTTCAGATTTAAAAATTCCTGGACACAATATGCCAGACTCTGACTACGTAAAGGGTAAGTCCTCTCTCCCTTCCTCCCTAGCGAATATATCCTTTTGCTTATCCCTTTAGATTAGTTCTTCAGGACAAATAGTTCTTGAGTTGTTAAATTCCCCTAGTACAGTTTTTCAATCTGACCTCTTTTGAAGTTTTGAGATCATCCCTGCTACATGCTAAGCAGCCGCCTCCCTACATTAGATGGTGTCAAGTGAGTCCCTCATGACTATGCAGTCTACCTTAGAATAAAGCTATTGTGTTTCAGATCCCCTCTTCTGATCATCCCCACTCTGGTGCATATTTTTTCTAAGATGGGCAATGTAAGTCCAGAGGCTTTGGTTGGGATCTGAATACTGGAAGATAAATCCTCTTCTGGGACCAGCTGAATGTCAATCCATGTATGGGCAGGCTGGTTGTACAAAAATTGATCCATCATTCGATTTGTGTACAACCAGCCCATTGGAAAATTTTATCTTGGTCAGCTGTAGCCGGCGGTGCTGATCAGTGTATTCTGACAGCGGGGAAGTCTCTCCGTTGTCAGAATACAGTAGCGCAGCGGGACAGATTTGAGTCAACCGGTTGGTTGAAAAAAAAAATACACCTGTATGGCCAGCCTTGTAAATGTTAGTTGGATGGATTATTTTGTTCCTGATATCTTGTTTGCCTTACGCCATATCCTCATCTCTGCCTACATTTTTATACATTTTATATTATGTTATTGACCATCCTACCATATCCTTTAAAATGATTCAGGATTAACACCCTTCAATTTTTGTCAGGTAAGGATTCTTTCCCTTTTCTTTCTTTACATTTTATGCTTTGAGGGCTCACACATCCATGGATATATCCTTAAAAGATTAAGGAGAACAAAGGTGAACCTATCCTTTTAGGAGCTTCTGTTGGCTCACTTTGTCTATCTTTATCATAGAAAAAGAGGTTATAGGTATTTCCCACCTAAATATATCATTCCATATACTTGTCTGCATTCTTAGATATATGTAATCAGTTTGGATTCTTCAGCTGCAGAGTTTGGCCTCTTAGAGCCTTAAATGACTTGCTCATGAATTTGTTACTCTCCAAGGGGCTGTTTTTGTCTAAAAGCATTGCGCTTACTACTGTGATGGCAATTTGTGACCCAGTTGGCGGTTCCAGGAATCGTGCTCTCTGGAGTACTGTGTGCGTGATATTTCAATTAACACTCTTTGTTTAGCCTATTTGGAATTTCTTATTTAGAACTTAATTTGAGTACACATCTTTTTGTTTTCAATGCCTGTTTATGTGTAGCCCTGTGAAAGAAGTCAGCTGTATATAGAAAACCGGCCAAAACATTTGTTGATATTCAAAAGGTTTTTTTTTTTTCATACATACCCTCAATGCACACGTGTATCATGCTCACGTGCTTGTAAAGATAGGCATTAAACCCCAGCAACTGGCTCAACTATGAAGTCTATGTTAAAATGCTCTTACTCAACTCTAATTTTGTGTTCTAGAAATTTTAAACAAACACCCTTTTGTATTGTTATCCAAAAATAAATTTGCTGGCATCAGAATAAACTGTGTGAGTGTGAGCCAGACCTATAAGGTGACAGTCACCCCTATTAAGGGTGCATTCACGCTTTTGTGTTGTGACAACACGCGCTAAAAGAAATGCATTAATGTTCATTATTGCAGCACACCTGCTCTACGTGTGCCGTAATTCACTGTGAGTGGCACCCAAGGCATTGCACAGTAGAGTATGAACCAGAACACCACTGTGCATATATAATGCATCATGTGCTATGTTTTTTTAAAAGGGGTCATGTACAATTTTCATCCGTTGTGGTGTGTTGACAGCCCATTAATTAAGCACTGCAACATACATGTGAATAGACCCAAAGGCTCGGTTCACACTGATGCAACATAGGATTCGACCAGGAATGTGCAGTCACCTGCCATGAACATAATAAAAAAAATTGTGCTTCGAGGGGCATAGCTGGGGGCTAGCTAGCTGCAGTCCTACCTTGCCACTGGTCAAAATGTGGGGCTTCTATCACCTATGGTTTGGGAGATACGGAGCTCCTTGCGCAGCCTGTCAGAAGCTACCATATTATTCGCTTCACGGCACACCTGACCATAAGACGCACCTAGATTTTAGAGGAGGAAAACCAGAAAAAAAATATTCTGAACCAAATGGTGTCCAGGCCCGTGTGCGTGTGTATGTGTAATGTAATATATATATATATATATATATATATAATGCGCAGCTGCCCAGGAAGTCAGAGACTCGGGACCCAAAATGACATGCGGCCCCAGACCACACGCCCACCGTCTCCATAAGGCGCAAATGGGGGGAAAAAAGTGCATCTTATGGAGTGAAAAATACGGTACATACAGAGTGGCCAGTTTATATACAAGTTGGCGCACTCTGTTTGCAGCAGACTGAGCGGATGAGCTCAGAGTGCCTCTGTCTTCTTGTCAGAGGCACTGAACTCAATGGACAGCTTGGAGCATTGGACCAATAGTAAAGTACCATTGTTCCAAGCTGTCCAATAAGAATGCTGCAGTGGAGGCTCTCCTCTCACTGCAGTGTTATAGAGGGGGGCATGTGTCTAAAAGACAAATGCTCCCTTCCAGCTCAGCCCTCTTAACTACAAGGAAATAACATGAGTTTGTGTGTGTATAAGATTTACCCATAATCCCATGTTTTTCTCACAGTTAAGAGGGATAATCTTTTGCTGCTGAAAAGGTACTGTTATAACATAATTTATTATTTATCTATTTACTGTGAAATTACTCGATTTGAAGTTATGCTTGAGTACAGTTTTTGAAAATATAGTAAATTACCCTAAAAACAATATATAATAATTTGTATATTACTTACTTGGTGATTAACCACTTGCCACGCAGGCCAATTCTGATACTTCTCTCCTACATGTAAAATTCATCATTTTTTTTTGCTAGAAAATTACTCAGAACCCCCAAACATGATATATGTTTTTTTTAGCAGACACCCTAGGGAATAAAATGGTGGTCGTTGCAACGGTTTTGTTTTTTTTTTTTTTAAACTGTTTCATGAATTAAAAAAACACTAAAGTTAGATTTTTTTGTATAATGTGAAAGATGATGTGTTATGCCGAGTAAACAGATTCCTAACATGTCATTGCGCACACTCGTGGAATGGCTCCAAACTTCAATACTTAATCTCCATAGGCAACGCTTTTTTGCAGGTTACATATTTACAGAGCAGGTCTAGCGCTAGAATTATTGCTCTCACTCTAATGTTTGCAGCATATGTAACCTGTGTGTATCTGCCTCTAATACTAGCCAGTGCTTCACCAGCCAATGACCTCACCACACGTCCCTGGATTCTAATTGAGACCCCAAGTCGGATGATGTGAAATTCAATGTATGCCTATGAGAGCTTTCTTCACTGATACTACACAAGTCTGTCCAACTTTAGAAAAGGTTCCTGCACTACTTTGGTCCAACTTTGATACGACTTCAATGCCACATAGTGTAAAAAGTCACATCAAAGTCGTACTCCAAAACTCGTACTGAAAGTCGTGCGACTTTGTGGGCTAGTGTGAACCGAGCCTAAATGATGATCTTACTCCTATAAAGTATCTACTGACACCACCAAATAAGGCTTCTTTGGGTAAAAAAGGATTGATTGCAAAGGTATCCCTTGTTTGATCAGTTCCCCTAAAGCCTGTACTAGATATGTCTGCAGCACACCTCCCTGTCTCTTCCCATGAGCCATAATAAAACTCTTTGAGGAAACTGAACATTTGTTTGGTGACCTGCCAGTATTAGGTAAAAGAGCACAATAGCAATTGATTAAATTTGCAAATACCACCAGTTGCTGTTTTGCCCCCCATTTAACCCAATCACAGTCCACCACCACCATAATACATGATGAAAACTTTTGTGTGGTTTCATGGTCTTTGCTGTATTTTTTTTTATTTCCCCAGGACAAGTGAAGATGAGAGGGCGGAAGTCCCATTGCTTTTCCGAGATGTGACCTCAATGCTGCTTATTCAGGTTTTAACAATGCCCCAACCACTGCGCAAAGGTATGTAAATTCAGCTCTCTGGTATTGTATTTGGACAGGGTGAGAAGGACAAAATGTCTGATCAGTGCAAATTCCGTTGTGTCTGATTTGTCTGCAGAACTAATGATTGTTCCTTATCAGTATAAAGTGACATTGGGCTGGAAATTCACTTGTGGTTTGACTGGCTTATCAGTGTCCCCTGTCATCTCCCTTTTATCAGTCATTCAATACAGTGTAGATGTAAGGTCCTGAAGGAAAAACTGAGAATAAACTCGCCAAATCTCAGAGCAGAGAAAGCAAGTCCTCTGCATGACCTCCAAAACATTTTGCTGGTATAGTGCTGGATTAACATTTCTATGCTTGAAGGTGAAGGGATTTTGCACCTCAGAAATCAGACAGCTGAAATCATATGAAATTGGAGGTCACATATATGGATAACAAGAAAGCATTTTAAATTCAGTAATAGTTTTATAATGCATTTGCAGTAGTTAGGCTTCAAAGCCCTGCCTTGAAGTGTAATGGGAATGTACCTCTCCACTCTGTGCCATTGGGATTTGAATTGGTGTACAGCAATGGGCCTGCGCTACGAAAATGTGTCTATTAAGGCAATGTAAAGTGCAGGTACTTATAGTGGTTGGAAATAATCAAACTTGGTACTTGGTACACGTTTAATTTTTATTATTGCAGAGCTTACCTGGGGGTAATTTTCAGTGTGACATTTTACACGCTGTGCTTGTATTTTTATAATTGATTTTCATTTACATTTTTGTAGATTCTCCCTCTAATGGCTGCCTTTATATCAAGGAATGTGGTCAGCATTCCTGTTAAAATGCGAATGCAAATGCATGAATGTATTTTATGTGATGTGGTTAGGAAGGGTCGGTTTTTATTGCTGTGTTCACGTTGGGGATGTTTCCCTTCACTTTTAGTTGTTCCCCCAGTATAGAAAGTGAAGAGACGCTTTTCTAAAGACTTAAAGAATATGTAAAGGTTCCGTTTTTTTAAAAAAGAACAAACATGTTATACTTGCCTCCTCTGTGCAGTTGGTTTTGCACAGAGCGGCCCCAATCCTCCTCTTCTGGGGTCCCCCTGTGTCGCTCCCAGCTCTTCCTTTTCTCGGGTGCCCTGTTAGACAGCCGGGCTCCCTCAGGGGGAATTGTGTGGGCCGGGGTGCTGCTGCGTCCATTGACACAGGCAGCAGGACTTGGCTAACACCACCTC
>BLSH010284136.1:1265092-1280380 GCA_018402905.1 Glandirana rugosa
CCCCCCCCCCCCCCCCCCCGACTACCACGTCATTGGATTTGATTGACAGCAGCGGGAGCCAATGGCTGCACTGCTATCTATCCAATGAGGACCCGAGACACTGGCTGGAGCGGGTGTGCTCGTCGTTGTTGATGGAATGATTCAGATAAGTAAAATGGGGCTCTGGGGGGCTAGTGCACTACAGAAGATTTTTTTTACCTCAATGCATGTCATCTGCACACCAAGGGATCAATTAAAGCATAACCAAACCCAAATAAATATATAATATATTGCAGCTTACCAGTCTTTGTGGTGGCTGCATTATTTTTTTTTTTCCCAAACTTTTTCCCCCTTTAATTTCACCTAGCGGTTCTGCAGTAACACAGATCAAGGTTTAGGATGACAATGCTCACTCACCCTTCTGTAGCAAGACAACAGAAACAAGGTAGGAGTACAGGTAGTTCTTCCTTTCCTATTGTCCATTAAATACAAGGGGGTGGTTTTGTAATTTTCAGAAAAGGCTAAGAAAAAGGTAATTGAACAGCCTGCAGAAAGCACAAGAAGCTATCAGCTTTGTTTTTTTACTTCTTAAAAAGATTTAACAAATGCTCTCAATAGTATATTTAACCAGACCAAAAGCAATCAAATAAGAGACGTTATTTGTTAAAGGGTAACTCTACACTCATGGGGGGAAAAAATAGCAAGTAAAGAAAAAATAATATAGTGTATATAATTGCGACACACGTCATATTGTAATTGAATGCTATCAGAAATGACCTTTCCTTTTTAAATCTGCAGCGCTTTAATTTTTTGCAATGCAATATGGCTACCTGGACGTGTCCTGTACAAAGAATGTGTATGGAACATCCCCCCCCCCCCCCCCCCCCTGAAACATAATTTCCTGCTTGTGTGATTGGCTCACTGGTTTTTTCCAGAAGTCTGCCCTAAGATACAAGTCAGAAATTTTTAACCACAGGTGCCTTCAGGGTCCGAAACAAATGCAAATGGTTCAGCCCTCTTAGTAAAGTGATGCATTGGTTATGCAAAATGAGAGTGAGACCCCCCAGAAATGTTCATTTTAGTCAAGGGAACCTAGGAAATTGGATGCAGTGGTCTTGCTTCTAGAAAGATAGAGAAGAAACTGATGCACAACTGACTGGCTCCTTGTGCTGCTACTCCATCTTTGAGCTCTGCTGTACATTGGCAAATGAGAAAATGATTGGTCAATTCAGGTGCTTGCATTTTAAAATGTATGTATATCTTAACCACTTCAGCCCTGGAAGAATTTTCCACTTTAGGACCAAAGCACTTTTTGCGATTCGACACTCTGTCGCTTTAACTGACAATTGCGCAGTCTTGCGTCACTGTACCCAAACAAAATTTGCATCCTTTTTTTCCCCACAATTAGAGCTTTCTTTTGGTGTTATTTGATCCCCTCTGCTTCATTTCTGATCGCCGCTATAAACAAAAAAAGAGCGACAATTCTGCAAGAAAAAACAAAACAATTTTTCTTACTTTTTGCTAAAATACAAATCCAAAAAAAAATATAAAAAAACATTTTTTTTCATCGGTTTTGGCCGATTTATTCTTCCTCATATTTTTGGTAAAAGAAAAAATCGCAATTGGAGTTTGGTTTGCGCAAAAGTTGCCACGTTTACGAATGATGAGAATTAATTTCTGGGGTTTATATATATATATATATATATATATATATATATATATATATATATATATTTTTTTACTAGTAATGGTGGCGATCTGCAATTTTTAGCGGTACTGCGATATTGCAGCGGACATGTCGGACCATTTTGACACTTTTTTGGGACCATTGACATTTATACAGCGATCAATGCTATGAAAATGCACTGATTACTGTGTAAATGCCATTGGCAGTGAAGGGGTTAACCTGGAGGGGGCATTCTAAGGGTTAAATGTGTTCCCTAGGCGTGTTCTAACTGTATGGGGCCTGGGCTGGCAGGGGGAGGGGAGTGATCATGGCTTCCATATACAGGAAGCCTGTGATCACAGCCTTTCCCCCTCTGAGAACGGAGATCCGTGTTTATGTATACGGAACTCCGTTCTCTCACTGCGGGGGGGCCATCGCGTGTAGGCGGTGGTGATCAAGTCCGCCCTACCCGCTCCCTGGCCCCCCCGGAACACAGTGAGCCAGTTACATTTCTGGAATGTGCCAGAAATGTAACACTCCCATTGGTTGTACTCTAAACCAAACTGTCAAACCATCCAATGGCTGGTATCATAGCTGATCATATGTGCAGCATCATGGCAGTTGTAGATTAAACAGAGGCCAAGATGGCAGCTTCCTTGGCTGAAAATGATAGGAGGGTTTACTACCTCTTTAATTGGGTATATGTAAGGGTTTACAACCTCTTTGTTAAGTACAGAGCACAGACAAAGTATTCACAGGCTCTTGTTTATAGGTTTGTACCTTGAGGTTATTGATCAAAGGCAAAGCTTTCAAGGACGCACCCCCTGGGTGCCTTCCATTATAACCCTACCCTATACCATGGCTCAATTTTTTGCTAGTGTTTTAAGCACTTGTTGTCTTGGCCAGTTTTGACATTTTTCACATGTATGTAAACATTATCCTCATATTTCTGCTAGAAAATTACCTAGAACCCCCCAAACAGTATACATTTTCTTAAGATGATATTGCGCCAAGCATAAATAGACACCGCTTTAGAAGCCTTTACAGGTTACCAGCTTAGAGTTACATGTGAGGTCTGTTGCTAGAATTATTGCTATTGCTCCAATGTTCGCAGCTATACCTCACTCTTGGTGCAATCACATATTCGTGTGGGATCTTTGTGCACATTAACATTTGCAGGGGGGTGGAGGCGCTTTAATTATATTTTATTTATTTATTTTTATTTTTTTGATTCAACATTCCTTGTGATAGCATGGACAGTGACAGGTACTCTTTATGGAAAGATCTGGGGTATATAAGACCCCTGATCTTTCCTCTGACCTCCAAGGCAGCTGGAGCACAAGATAGGTTTAATCAGCTGCTAGTCTGGCTAGTACAGGCCAGTAAATAACCAAAAGTGAAAGTGACATAATGCGCGGCAGCTACAGCCATAATACTGGTATTACCACTTGTACCTGCGGACATAGGGTTATGCCCAACGAACGGAACGGGTTAAGGTGGACATCTTATTCACTGAGAAAATCACTCTTGGCTGAACAATTATTTTATTATTTTGTTTGATTTCTTCAATCAGCTCTTCACTGCCTTATCATTCAGCAGGTAGAAGCAGTGCCTCTGATTGATGCAACCTTAGTAAACCTTGGGAGCTGTACCTAGACCCCACACTCTTGGGAAGGCCTGTATTGTTGCTTCGGTTACTGGAGCCTTTATGGGTGCTCACCTTGCACTTAGTGCACCACATGTAGTCTTTCTCAGGGTGGCATACTTTATATACAGTTCAGCATCATGGACAGGTAAGACAGGGTCACCCTGTATGTTTTCAACTGTTTCTGTTAATTACCATGGTGATATTTGAATTGTATTCACTACTCAATGACTTGGCGCTCCATTTTAGGTGTATGACATCACACCACATGTTGCAGTCTTTACTGTCACTTCCGCTTAGAGCCCATATTAGGTTCTCAGGTGTTTCCTCCTGCCCTTTTGCCGCAAGTTATCACTACAGGGCAGTCTTACCCTGTATTCTGTGCCTTATGTCATGAGTACCCCATAGGGAATTATCCTCACATGTAGCTATGGTGGAGATCAGGCAAAATGGAGCCATTACAGAATGGCAGGTGAACATTCCCTCTACCAAAGCCCACACAACACTCCAGCTCTAACCCAGATCTCTGCATCCCATGCTAGCTCTATTTCAGACACACAACAAGCAGCCCATTTGATGAAAGATTTTTTTGCATCCATGTCACAATTCCTTGGACAAATAATTGCCCTAATACTTTGCCCAGGACTCAAAAAGACCATGCCTCTTCTACTTCCATTTCTCTATGTGATCTCTACCGATCCCTGATATGCCTGCCCTAGACAATGCAGACACAAAAGGGGATTACGTACAGGCAGTATTGGAGGAAGCTGCTGAAAAGTTTTTGTTTTCTCCCAGATTATATTGAAACAGGAGCCTTACATAACATGCTTGCTAATGGGGAAAAACTCACTGCTGCTGTCTGCAAAAGCCATGGCGATAAGCTTGATTCTCCGCTGTCCTCAATGCCCCTTTAGGTACAAAGAGACCTGAAAATACTTTCAAAATATTCCCTGTTCATGAACAGATAAAATATGCAGTCTATTATGATTAAATCACTCCAGAAATATTTTTTTTCTATACCAAACTCTAGCAGAAAGAATTCACAAACAAGTGGTTGGTCCCTGTGATTGATTCTGCCATCTCGGTCCTAAACAAACATCCCACTGTACCTATTGAAGATGTTCATTCTTTCATAGATTCTGCAGAGAGAAAGTGTAAGATGCTCTTAGAGGCTCTTTACTATTGCAGGCTCAGCTCTGCAACCAGCTCTTGCTGTAATTTCAGTATGTCAAACTGCAGCTAACTGAACAAGAGTGGTTATTTACTGCCCGCCCTTCTCAATCATTGCTTGGGAATGTCTCAGGATTTATTAATACTTTGCCTGTACTGTACGATTAAGATGAGAGGAATTTTGACTTGCCTATAAATTCCATATCTTGGAGTACAGTACAGAACATAGGACACCCTCCTTCCATAGGACACCCTCCTTTCCATTCCTTGGTTATTCTGCATTGCTTTCTACAAAAATGAGGACTCAAGGAGTGAGTAAGAGTTATTGGCAAAGTGCCCAGGGGGTGTGTCCTCCGAAGCTTTGCCAGTGTCAAATCACCTGAAGGTGCACGCTGATATCCCATGGTGTATGAATATACTGCGTATCCTGTACTATATTCTAAGGTATGGAATTTACAGTGGATATAAAAAGTCTACACACCCCTGTTGAAATGTCAGGTTACTGTGATGTAAAAAAATGAGACAAAGATAAATAATTTCAGAACTTTTTCCACCTTTTAATGTGACCAATAAACTGTACAACTCAATTGAATAACAAACTGAAATCTTTTAGGAGGAGGGAAGTAAAAATAAAAAACGAAAATATGGTTGCAGAAGTGTGAACACCCTTAACCACTTCCCTACCGGCCCATAGTAAAATGACGTCATTTTGTTTGACTATTGATATCAGCTGCAGGCATCAATGAGGTATCATTCTCTTTAGCTGGCGATTCCCTTCAGCATAAGAACGATCATAGCGGCTGCCCAGCCGCTTGATCGTTCTTACAGGCAATGGGAGGGGACGTCCTCCCCCTCCCGCCGCCATCTGGTGCCTTTACCGACTCACCTCAGTGATCGGTGAGTCGGAGGACAGAACCGCCGCAGCTGGAAGGAAGTACCATTGAGATGCTAGGGACAGATCGTCCCCCGTCATCTCTATGGCTCTCTGAGGACCGGGCGTGACGTCACGTCCGGTCCAGCAACAGTAAACAAAGCCGGTTTTCCGGCTAGAAAGCATCAGATCGGTCTTTTTTTGTTTTTTTTGATCTGATGCTTTCCAGCTTGGAGGAGAGGTGTGAGGTCTTATAGACCCCACCCCTCTCCATAAAGAGTACCTGTCATGCAATATTTCTATTACAAGGGATGTTTACATTCCTTGTAATAGGAATAAAAGTGATCAAGTTTTTTTTTTAAGGGATAGTGTAAAAATAAAATAAACGATAAAAAAAAAAAATTTAAAGCGCCCTCGTCTCCGTGAGCTCGCACGCAGAAGCATACGCAAGTCGCGTTCGCATATGTAAACGACGTTCAAACCACACATGTGAGGTATCGCCGCGATCGTTAGAGCGAGAGCAATAATTATAGTACTAGATCTCTTCTGTAACTCTAAACATGTACCCTGTAAAAATTGTTAAAGTGTTGCCTATGGGGATTTTAAAGTACCGAAGTTTGGCGCCATTCCACGAGTGTGCACAATTTCAAATCGTGACATGTTAGGTATCTATTTACTTGGCTTATCATCCTCTTTCACATCATGCAAAAAAAATTGGGCTAACTTTACTGTTTTGGTTTTTTTAATGCATGAAACTGTTTTTTTGTTTTTTTTTAAAAACACGTTTGAAAAATTACTGCGCAAATACCACGCAAGATAAAATGTTGCAATGACCGCCATTTTATTCCCTAGGGTGTCTGCTAAAAAAAAATATATAATGTTTGGGGGTTCTGAGTAATTTTCTAGCAAAAAAATTATGATCTTTACATATAGCAGCGAAGTGCCAGAATTCGCCCGGTAAGGAAGTGGTTAAACAAATACTTTTGTTAAAGCACCTTTTGTTTCTATTACAGCACTCAGTCTTTTTGGGTATGACTCTATCGGCATAGCACATCTTGACTTAACAATATTTGCCCACTCTTCTTTCCAAAAACACTCAAAATCTGTCAGATTGTGAGGGCATCTCCTGTGCTCTCTTCAGATCACCCCGCAGACTTTCAATCGGATTCAGGTCTGGGCTCTGGCTGGGCCATTCTAAAACTTTAATCTTCTTCTTGTGAACCCATTCTTTGTTGATTTGGATGCTTTGGGTCGTTGTCATGCTGAAAGATGAAATTCCTCTTCATGTTCAGCTTTCTAGCAGAAGCCTGAAGGTTTTGTGGGTTTGCGCCAATATTGACTCGTATTTGGAACTGTTCATAATTCCTTCTACCTCGACTAAGGCCCTTATTCCAGCTGAAGAAAAACCGACCCAAAGCATGATGCTGCCACCACGCTTCACTGTGGGCATGGTGTTCTTTTGGTGATGTGAAGTAGTGTTTTTGCGCCAAACATATCTTTAGGAATTATGGCCAAAAAGTTTAACATTGGTTTCATCAGACCATAACACATTTTCCCACATGCTTTGGGAGACTGCAGATGTGTTTTTGCAAAATTTAGCTGGGCTTGGATGCTTTTCTTTGCAAGAAAAGGTTCCATCTTGCCACTCTACCCCTTATAGCCCAGACATATGAAGAATATGGGAGATTGTTGTCACATGTACCCAAAGCCAGTACTTTCCAGATATTCCTGCAGCTCCTTTAATGTTGCTGTAAGCCTCTTGGCATGCTCCCTGACCAGTTTTCTTCTCGTCTTTTCATCAATTTTGGAGGGACGTCCAGTTCTTCGTAATGTCACTGTTGTGCCATATTTTCTCCACTTGATGATGACTGTCTTCACTGTGTTCCATGGTATATCTAATGCTTTGGAAATTCTTTTGTGCCCTTCTCCTGACTGATAGCTTTAAACAATGAGATCCTGCTGATGCTTTGGAAGCTCTCTGAGGACAATGGCTTTTGCTGTAGGATGCAACTAAGAAAATGCTTAATACTGAAAACAGCTACATCCCTAATTATAAGAGGGTGTGCACAGTTATGCAACCACATTATTTTTTTTTTTATTTTTACTCTTCCCTCCCTCCCGTAAATGATTTCAGTTTGTTGTTCAACTGAGTTGTACAGTTTACATTAAAGGTGGAAAAAGTTCTGAAAGGATATCTTCGTCTCATTTTTTTACATCACCGAAACCTCACATATTAACAGGGGTGTGTAGACTTATGTCCATTGTACAGAAAAGTCAAAATTCCTGTTGTTGTATTAGTGCTTTATTTTTTATCTTATTCTTTTATATCTACCTTGAGTTTTGTTTAACGTTGCTGCTCCTGGATTTCTGCACTTAACGTCTGTATGTGGAAAGCATTAGTATTTTCCATGAAACCCCTACCCTGCCTAGTGCCCTTGAAGTAGAGCTCTGGGAATAGCATTAACTGCCTTATTAGCTGTTAGATATACTTGGTATCTCTTTCAATCCTACATTGATTAAGCCAAAGTAAATGTCATTATACCACTCAGGCTGTTCAATCCAAGAGAAAATTGATCTGAACCCATCACCATGAAAGAGCACCACAAATTAAACCTTTTATTATAGTAGAGCCTTTTATGATAGAGGTCAGAGCATTTATGGGCAGTGTTTCCATCTCTTCAGAGAGCAGTTTTGCCCTCTTTGTACTACAGTGCACGTCACATCTGAAGAACCTCATATTCTTTTGGAACAAGGGATCCTAAATATCTGTACAACAGTGTATAACAGACATGCTGCATGGAGTATAATGTCTAACCCTTTTTTCATTATGTCCAGTTGAATTTATTTTAAGATACATCTACAGAATAGGAACAGAATTGACTGACTCATTAAATAAATTGGTATTTTCCCTTGAAATATATCTAGTTTTAATGTGTAGAAAATATATTTGCGCTTGTGGGGAAAGAAAATTCCTAGTGTCCTGCAGAAGCTATATACTAAGTGAAATAGACACCTCAATAAATTAAAAACAAACATACAGCGCTTACAGGTGCTTAAATTCTAACAGTGTGGTCCAAAAATATTCCGAAGATATATGGAAATGTATAAAGACAACTGTATATCTAATACAGACAATCTATTATTGCATATATCAAAAAACAGTGCTTAAATAAATATCACAACAAAACATTTTTATGTGCGTGAAAAAGTGCAAATAGTGCTTTAAAGTGCTTGCTATCTTCAAGGTGCCAAGGTGCTTCAAATCTAGTGGGGTGTCATCCCCTAATGCATCCCTACTCACCACAAGACCATGACCAGCTTTTCAGTCTGGGGGTCTGGTCAGGCTTTGTTATAATCAGATTCCTCTCAGATGACTAGCCCAGGGTGCGAGCATTCAGAATGACCAGAATCCAGGAGACACTCCACATAAGTACTGTAAAACAATGCTTTTTTTGCAGCAAAACGATCAAAGTACTCACAACTACATCTGCAATCTTGTGAGTACTTTGATCGTTTTGCGCAATAAAAGCATTGTTTTACAGTACTTCACTATTGTGGTCCCCCTTCTTCTCTTTAATTTATTCAATGTGGAGTGTCTCCGGGATTCTACTCATTCTGAATGCTCGCACCCTGGGCTGGGTAAGTACGCCCCCCTCTCCCACTAGGATCTGGGGGGAGCAGGTGGGTTCCCCCTGGGATCTTAGGCTGGCGGTTGATCCCCCCTTCCTCCCTCCTTCCCTTCACCCCCCACCGCCCCCCCTCTGGTGCTGCGCTGTCACTGTGTCCCCCCCCCCCCCGGGTTCCCATGGGGTGTTCAGGGCCTTAGCTGTCCCTTTCCTCCTTGCCTTGTGCTGCTGGGCGGTCGGTGTTCGATCGGCGGGCATTTTGCCTTGGTCCAGCTGCCATTTTCTTGTGGCTGGCCTCATGGTTCGGCCTCCGGGGAGCCCAACGGCCATTTTGGTGTAGTCGCGGCACTCTTGGCTGGGGTGTTGGCCTCTAGTGTGCAACGGCGGCCATATTCTTGTGGCCTATGCACGTGTGCCGACCTGTGTGTGCGGTGGGCGGTCCCTGTGGCTTCTGGCTCCGTTTTACCCCCCCGGACAGCGCGAAGAGCTCTCTCTGTGGACAGCAACAGCAGCCAGGGTGAAGGACGGGCAGGCAAGGTGGCAGACAGCAGGCAGGCAGGCTCCTCTCCTGGGCAGTTGAGCGGGCAGGTGGTGAGTCCCTCCGGGGTTACCCTCCTGTAGTAAGCCCTGCGCAGCGTTTTGTGGTAGGGGGTGCCTGGTCTCCTGGTACTTGGGCCTCAGTCAGGTGATGTGTTACCAGGGTGGGTGATGCAGTGGCAGCCGATGTGGGTGCTTCCCGACCAGACCTCTGTGGTTGCAGCCAGCGCCTCAGGGACTGCGATCCCTCTTGACGCTCTGTCGGTGGTTCTGGATTCGTTTGTCTCCCGGGTAGATACTCTGTGGGAGAGCAAGGTGGTGAGAAAACTGCCCCTGCCCCCCCTTCCTCAGGTGAGGACTCGGACCCTGATGGGGGCTCCACCGTGATGGGGACCCCCCTTGAGCTGTCGGATGACGAGGCCCCGGATGCTCACGATAGTGAGGACGAATCTGCGGCGGCCACGGCTGCGCACAAGAAGGCACTAGTCACAGCACCCTGATCACTTCAGTGCGTGAAACCCTGAAGTTGGACGATATGGCTGGACCCTCGCAGGAGGTGCCGGTCCCTTTCGGGTCACATAAACCGGCCCGCGTGGCTAAGGTTTTCCCCTATGTGTCTTATCTGGATAGGTTTGTTTACAGAGACTGGGAACGACCTCAGAGCTCCCTTCCCATACCCAAACGTTTCTCTGTGCACAATCCCTTCGAGGACAGCCTGTTGAAAAAGTGGGCATCGCCCCCTTTAGTTGATTCCCCTGTGTCTTGCCTGAACAAGGCTACCACGATCCCGGTGGAAGGCACGCCGGCCTTTAAGGACCTGGCTGACAGGAAGGCTGAGGCCATCGTTAGATCCATGTTTGTTCTGGCAGGGTCAGCCATGCGGCCTGTCGTGGCCTCTGCTCTGGTGTTGCAAATGCTCACTGAATGGGCAAAACTGTTACACCGCGAAATGAGCAATGCAAATGTTCCCCCTAAATGCATGGAACTCGCTGAACAGCTTGTCCAAGGGCTTAAGTATCTGTGTGATGCAGCCCTGGACGCGGCTCCCCTGATCTCCAAATTGTCCGTGTCTTCTGTGGTGATCAGGCGTTTGCTCTGGCTAAAATGTTGGTCGGCGGACCAAACATCTAAGAATGCCCTGGCGGACTTGCCTTTTCAGGGTGGGCGGCTCTTTGGAGCCTCTTTGCATGAGATCATCAAGGATCTCACAGGAGGGAAGAGCACCTTTCTCCCGGAGACAAGGAAGAGTAAGACCGGGTCCCTCCTTTACGGCCCATAGGCAGCTTTTTCGTTCCTCCCGCTCCTCGGGCAAGGGCCCGAAGCCCGCCAAGGCCCCCACGGGTGGACAGGAGCGGCCCTGGCAGAAGAAGCGTGACAAGACAGAGGACAAATCCTCCGCATGAAGGGTTGCCCCCACCCGTTCTTCGGGTGGGGGGGGGGAAGTCCCCTGGGGTTTGCGGGCCGGTGGACTTCCCACATTTCGGACTGCTGGTTGCATGAGGTGATTGCGTCAGGGTACAGAATAGAATTTTGTTCCCGTCCTCTGGACAGGTTCTTCGCCTCCAACTTGGTACTGCCCACATGCAGGCTGCAGGCCCTGTTTGAGGCGGTGCAGGACCTACTTTGTCAAGGGGTAGTGGTCCCCGTTAAGCATGTTTGTGCTCCCGAAGGATGGGGTCCGTCTGATCCTTGACCTGAAGGCCCTCAACTGCTTCGTACGTGTACGAAGATTCAGGATGGAGTCTGTCTGCTCTGTGGTGGTGGCTCTGCACCAGGGCAATTTCTTGGCTTCCCTAGACATATGCACCAGCGATTTCTGCGCATTGCGGTCGGGGAGCATCACTATCAGTCTGTGGCTCTCCCATTTGGCCTGGCCTCTGCGCCTCGGGTCTTCACCAAGCTGCTGGCCCTGGTTCTGGCTCTGCTGAGGCAGAGGGGCATTGCGGTGGTGGCGTATCTGGACGACTTACTCTTGCGAGCAGAGTCGGCTCCAGCTCTCAGGGACATTGTGATGAACGCCTTGCATACTCTGCAGGAGTTCGGCTGGGTGATCAATCACCTGAAGTCGGTGCTGACTCCATCTCACTGCTTGGAGTATCTGGGTCTGATCCTGGATGCAGCCCAGGCAAAGGTTTTCCTCCCACCCTCCAAGCGACAGACGCTTCAGTCAGCAGTTCGGTCCCTGCTGACCCAGAAATGGTCCTCCCTATGCTTTTGCATGCGGGTCCTGGGCCTCATGGTGTCCACCTTCGAGGCGGTCCCATATGCCCAGTGTCACACCTGTGCTCTGCAGTGGGAGATTCTTCTGAAGTGGGACAAGTCCCCCACATCCCTGGATCGGTTGATCAGGGTGGCCCACCAGACCAGGACTTCACTGCTCTGGTGGATGCGGGCTCTGGCCCTGCGGTTGGGGAAGTCGTTCCTCCCCCTCCATTGGACATGGTCACGATGGACGCCAGCCTGATCGGCTGGGGAGGAGTCCTGGAGCTGTTGTCAGCCCAGGGCCGGTGGTCTCCGGAGGAGTCTCGTCTCCCGATCAACATCCTGGAATTGCGGACCATCAGCCCAGTGTGCAATGGAGCCTTAGTTCAAAAGTTTTCCTTTCCCTATTAGTTTTGAAATTTCCTTTAACCACTTAACACAAATTGCTGTTTATAAATGGAGGCTGCTTTAAGTGGAGGTATCAGGATATAGCCTGCAGCTACAGGCTATATCCCAGTACCGTTTTTTTTTTAGAGCGGGCGATCGGCTATCCGACAATAATGGCCGATCCGGCTCAAGAGCCACTCGGTCGTTATCCTGGGCCATGGAAGGGGGCATCCCACCGCCTTCTGACGCTCTTCTCTGGCCTCCCATCCCATTGGGAGACCGGAGCTCTAATCCGGCGTTTCAAATTGATTGGAAAATACCGCCCTCAGAACTTAAGGAAGCTGCAACAAAATAATAGTGCGATATTTCACCATAACCATAAACCACATAATAATAATTTTTGTTGCGCTATAAACGTATAAAGTGCATGAAATAAGGGGTTCAGATAAAAAACCCAAAAAACATATATATAAATGTGCAAAACAATTTAAAGTGCATAAACATGCAAAAGTGCATGGATCACATCAAACATAAAAAGTAAATTTAGCAGCTTTGAGTTAGGAGCCAGCAAAAAGTCACTTCTAAATGAAGAAAATAGTCCCAGGTATCACCATAGAATAGGGAAGGGGTGATAGCACAATAGGTGAAGAAGTGGGGTCACCCGGGATCCACGGAAATTCCCTCTTGTTCTCCACCACCACCAGCCAAGCAGACACCTCCAGTGAGAAGGGGGGTAAGTAGAGACTCTTACCAGAGTTTGCGACCCAGTATCGCTAGTAAGGATCAAAAAACACTAGCAGATATAACCCTCTGCAGGGTGTAGGTGATGGTAGACCAATCCCCCTGTGTCAGCAGGGCTCCGTAACAGGTGAAGTAGCACAGCTCAGCAGGACTCAGCAGAACTCCATGTCAAGCAGACGACCACATTCTCAAACAGGCTCCCTGTAGAGTCCTACAATGCCTCATGGGATGTGTGTTTCTGCAACAGCTGGAGGGCCATAGTTTGGAGTACCCTGCTTTAAAGAATCATTCCCATCAAACTTCAGTTGAGTTGCTGAATTTCCCCACAAATGTCCAGCTTACTACAGGGTCTTATCCAGGATAGTTATGAAATCGGTTTCCTTATCAGCCTGACCTCTCAATACACAAGGAGAAGGGTTTCAGGAGAACAGGTGGGACAGGTTTGGCCAGTGCTACTCAGGAGGAGGAGGTTGGATCTAATCCGGCGTGCCCGTGGGCTAGGAGGAGACCTGAAGGAAGCCGGAATCGGCTCAGATTGGGTCTCCTTCCTCAAATTCTGCAACGTCACTTCCGGTTTACTCGGCGGCTAACGGCTAAAGAATGACAGTATTCAGAATCGCCGTTTTTGGCGATCTGAATACTTTCAAGTGCAAAGGAGGGATAGGGGGTCTTTTAGACCCCCCCCCCAATCTCTCCATAAAGAGTACCTGTCACCATACATTACTATCACCAGGGATGTTTACATTCCTTGTGATAGCAATAAAAGGGGTGAGTTATCGCAGCGATCGACAGAGTGTGAGCAATAATTCTAGCAAAAGACCTCCTCTGCACCTCTAACCTGGTGACCATTAAGCATTTATAAGGAGTTTTTTTAAGTACCGGAGTTTGTCGCCATTCCGCAAGTGTGCGCAACCGTAACATGTATGGTATCTATTTTCTCGGTGTAACATCTTCTTTCACAATATACAAAAAAATTGGGCTAACTTTACGGTTTTATTTTTTAACTCGAAGTGAATTTTTTCCAAAAAAAAAATTACACTTGAAAGACCGCTACACTAATACCGTCTGACAAAAAGTATTGCAATGATTGCCATTTTATTCTTTAGGGTGTTTGAAAAAAAAATATAATGTTTGGGGGTTCTAAGTAATTCTCTAGCAAAAAAAACTGTTTTTAACTTGTAAACAACAAATGTAAACATGGGCTCCGGTGGGTAAGCGGTTAAGAACTAAGACATTGAGGGCTTCCATTGTCTGGTCTGGTTGTGAGAAGTGATGTCCCACAGGTGTGTGGAACTCCTCCTCTTTATGTTCCTTGATGGCGTGTCTGTGCAAATATATCCTTGTTGCTACTTCTGTCCTGTTTCACCAAAATAAGATCCTTTGCTTCATCTTTTGCATTGGAAGAGGTACACAACATTACTGGAAGTGCAGTTGTATGATCTTGGGAAATTGAAGGTCCCTTTTGTGTGTGACACTTTTAGATGGATTGATTTGTTTGCGCAGTTTGCAGCATTTTTTATTGCAGGGTTTGCTTCCATTATTTGTGACTTCATAATCAGAATGACATTTCCTACTTATTAGTTTGTCTCAGGTTGGGTGATTGCAGCGGCGGCTGGTGTGTGAGGGGCGCTGGGGCGCCGCCTCCCCTCCGACAAAAGAGGAAGAAGAAGAAAAAAAAGTCAACCCCGCCCCCCTGCAGGTGGCGCCGGTACATTGGCTTTCTTTTTTTTTTTTTTCGGCTCCTTGGCTGTCACATGACAGCCAAGTAGTGAGCCTATTGGTTGGCCATTAAAAGCTATGAGTGTGCGCTGAACAGGCGCACACTCATAGCTTGATTGGCTGCCCTGAGCCTCCGCTCAGGGTGATTGGATGCCTAGCCGGGGGCGGGTCACTGTGGCAGCGGAGGTGACTTCCGTTCCCACAAAGACCATGACCGCCCGGGACCGACGGGGGGGACAGGGGACAGCCGCTCTCCGTGTACCGAACTCTGCAGACTCCAGCGCGCTCTCTCATGCCGAATCTCTGCAGTGATCCTGCCTGCTGGATGGGGTAAGTGCGGGGGGGGGGACTCTGCAATGTACCCCACCTGTGTCACTGCCTGCAAACTGCCCCTCCTGTGTCGCTGGCTGCAAACTGCCGCTCCTGTGTCGCTGGCTGCAAACTGCCCCTCCTGTGTCACTGGCTGCAAACTGCCCCTCCTGTGTCACTGGCTGCAAACTGCCCCCACCTGTGTCACTGCCTGCAAACTGCCCCACCTGTGTCACTGGCTGCAAACTGCCCCCACCTGTGTCGCTGGCTGCAAACTGCCCCACCTGTGTCACTGGCTGCAAACTGCCCCCACCTTTGTCACTGGCTGCAAACTGCCCCCA
Organism: Glandirana rugosa; assembly: GCA_018402905.1. Taxonomy (NCBI): domain Eukaryota; kingdom Metazoa; phylum Chordata; class Amphibia; order Anura; family Ranidae; genus Glandirana; species Glandirana rugosa. The sequence goes on from BLSH010284136.1 coordinate 1,280,286, forward strand.
CCTTTGTCACTGGCTGCAAACTGCCCCCACCTGTGTCACTGGCTGCAAAACTGCCCCACCTGTGTCACTGGCTACATAACTGCCCCACCTGTGTC
>BLSH010284136.1:1281188-1298287 GCA_018402905.1 Glandirana rugosa
GGTTGTGAGGGGTTATAACCGTAAGTCTGTTAGTGGGTCACCGACTGTGTCACTGGCTGCATAACTGCCCCCACCTGTTTCACTGTATACTGTGCCCTCTGATGCAGAGCTGTATACTGTGCCCTGTGATGCTGAGCAGTATACTGTGTCCTGTGAAGCTGAGCTGTATACTGTGTCCTGTGATGCTGAGCTGTATACTGTGTCCTGTGATGCTGAGCTGTATACTGTGTCCTGCGATGCTGAGCTGTATACTGTGTCCTGTGATGCTGAGCTGTATACTCCTGACACAATATGTGGAATACAGGGGACTGAGTGGGTGGATTATATAAGGGGTGGGGCTTATTAGAAGTAGGAGGGGTCAAAAGGAAGGGCGGGGCCTGGCGCCCCCCCCATCCAAAAACTTCACCAGCAGCCACTGGGTGATTGTCTGAATGCCAATATTGGGGAGTGTTGGAATATTTCTTCCAGAGTTTGATCCTATGTTATGATGGGTTGTAAATCTTTGATTATCTTTTTTATCCCTCCTAGTGCTGGGTTGTATGTGGTTACTAGAGGTACAGGGTTATTTGTTTTCTCTTTGTATTAAAGTAGATTTTCTCTGAGTTTTCAAGGCAGTGTTTATGCTGGTGTTGATGGTTTTGTCTTTGTAACCTTTCTTATGGAAGAAGTCTGCTAGTGTTCTGAGATGTTTATCTCTGTCTTCTGGAGCATATTTTAGATTGTAAGCTCTAACGAGCAGGGCCCTCTGATTTCTACTGTATTTAAGTGTATTGTATATGTACTGTCTACCCTCAAGTTGTAAAGCGCTGCATAAACTGTTGGTGCTATATAAAACCTCTATAATAATAATAATATTTTTTGGTGGTATCTGATGGCCTGGCTGGGTTTGATGGCCCATTTAGTGTGTTGGGGTGAAAACTGGAACTGTGGAAATAGTTGCATCTGTCAGTAGGTTTCCTATATATCAAAGTGTGAAGCTTGTCATCCCTGGTGTATGCTGTGGTGTCTAGGAAATTGACGTGTTTGAATAATCCATTTTTAGTTTGGTGAAAAGTGTTCACCACCTGTCCTGATCAATGTGTAAAACTGTGTTCACCACCTGTCCATATGATAAAAATATAATCAATATAGTGATCGTATCTGTATGGCTTTTGTTGTATGCTATTCAGGAATTCTTTCCTCCAGGTCAGCCATAAATAAGTTTACATATTGGGGTGCCATTTTACTTCCTATAGCAGTACCCATACACTGAAGATAGATGTCATTGTTGAAAGTGAAGTAGTTGTGTATAAGAATAAATTCAATGCTGTCTAACATCATCGGCAGTGTATTTGTGGTTTGAGGATGACAAGAATTTGTGACATGCAGCCAACCCATCCTTGTGAGGAATGTTACTGTACAGAGATTCTTCATCCATAGTGACTAGAAGTGTATTTGGTGGTAATTGTTGCATATTGTTGAGCTCATTCAGAAACTCAGTTGTGTCCTGAGATTTGTTCGCTAAGTGTGTTCATACCTATTCTGATGGTTCTGCCTGTATTTCCTGGTTTGTGAATCTTGGGCAGCATGTAGAAGTCCCCAATAGCTGGATTATCTGGAATCACATTACTAAGTTCTGAATGCTGGTGAGCTGGTAGTGTTTTAATGAGACCTTTTAATTGCTTAGTAAAATCCTGGGTCAGAGCATTTGCCAGCTGCCTTTCACCCTCTTGTATGCATTTGTTTATATCCATCACAGCAACTGCCAAACAAAGCTGTTAGGTCTTAACATATAATCCATTTCCACTCCCAGGAATTGTTTGTTTCTTTTTTGTTGGTATCCTTAGCTAATGAATTACTTCTCTGTACTGAAATTATGTACAATGAGGTGCAGTTAGTTGCATGGTGCTATACAGGATTCCATGGTACTCCCAAAATTTGAGTTCTTCCCAGTAAGCTATGTGCTACAACATAGAAGGTTTGGCAGACTTCCTGCACCAAAACTTTTGCCTAGCTCTTAGTTTAGCTTTGGTGTATTCTTTGGCTGTGGAGACAGTCTGTAAGAGACGTCTGGAAGGATCCAGTTTGATGAAGAACAACTCTTTGAGTTCATAGACACCTTTATTATCATTATTATTATTATTATACAGGATTTATATAGCGCCAACAGTTTGGACAGTGCTTTACAATGTAAAGGGAGACAATACACCAACAGTACAATTCAATACAAGAGGGTTAGAGGAGCCCTGCTTCTGCAAGCTTACAATCTAAGAGGAAGGCACAAGCGGAAAGAGAACACTCTTACCTAGTAAGAAGAAACGTAAGCTGTCTGCAGCAAAATCAATTGCTTCTAAAGTCCTCCACTCAGTTCTGTTGCAGTTCCTGGATGCTCACTCCAGTTTAGTCTGGCACTGTGCCCCCCCTTGCAATTAAGAGAGATCCACACTTCTACAAGTGGGTTGATGTTTTCTGGCATTTTCGTCCACCTGGATTTAGGGCATTTTGGATATTTGGATCCAAGACACAGGGTCCCGGCGGTTACATGTGGATTTTGATCCCTGCTTCCTCCCTGATTTATGCCCTTCAACTTCCCTACTTCTCCAGGAAGATTGCAGGATCTTCAGACTGACTTGCAGCAACTTCACTTTTCTGAGGGATTGTTCCTGCAATCCCAGGAGTAATTTTATTTAAACCTGTTTATGGTCCTTAAGGGCTTTTACTCATCTAGAAAGGAGGTCCCCCATTAAGGGTTTCATGGCAGTAAAAAAATAAGTAGATCCAAACAAATTTGTTGAAAAAATATCTTTACAATTCTTTTATTTTCCGCTTAACATTTGATCATAGAAAAAGAACTATGTGAAGTATTATAAAAAGGAGCTCTGGTTGTACATCAATGGGACATGCATTACATACAATCATTTTCAACAAAAGAAGAAGGGAATAACAAACTGTGCAGCCCTAGGCCGCATGAGGTCCCCTACGCGTTTCGGCCCTTCAGCGTTGTCTAGGCCTTCCTCAGGGGGATCATTTACCCTTTCTACAGTGTTAGAAAATAGAAGATTAGGAACATACATAGTACAAAAAGATACTTATTATATAATGACATTCAATACTTACAAAGCTGCAAATTGATTTCTTAAGTACAAGTTCCCATCATCCAGAGCACTTTAAAATTCAACAGTGTAGTATAAAAAGGCCGCACCAACTTGCTGCATGGTCATCTCCATCAGCCACCCAGAGTCAGACGCTCCACCATGATTGTAGGAGTTTACAAGAGACCACACTCAGTCCTCCCTGGTGTGGAGGGGGGAGGTTGCAATTTACACTCCTGTGGAGGGTAGATAAGTGTGCAATGAGTTACTATTATAATATTTAATATAGTATGGACATAATATATGGGAGTAACATTTATAATACATAAATGCTGATATCACCCACATTTGGCATGAACAAATAGGGGTCTGCATCACGAGTGGCCCATATTGTAACGAGGAAAGAATAAAAAATAAGATACTCACTGGAAACCTGAGGGCAGGAATGCCCAAAGCATTCGCTGTCTTACAGGCAATGCAAGCATTGGCCACTACAAGAAATATACAAAAATTGCATTACTTCAGAGAGAAAAGAGTCTTTATGTTATCTCCAAAGTAAGAATTTAATAAGAAACTGGCAACCATGAAAGAGGACAAAAGATGGAGAAGATTCTCACTCAAATGTCATTTTCAAATTAGATGTACCAAAATAAAAAAATTCCCTTACCCGAAGAGACAGCCTGGTGTTCAGATCTGACTGGAGGGACATCTCCATATGTCTTACCTTACCTTTGCTGTGTCTTAAATACTCATCCCCTATAAGGGTGTGTTTGCAAACAGCTTATGCTAATCAGCTGGCTGTGTTGACAGCCCTCGTATGGACTCCTCGGCGTTCCGGAAGTGTCCCCGGCCGCTGCCGTCTTTTCCTACTGATGTTGAGATGACGTATGGCGTCATATCCGGTCGTGGAAACGATCGTGCGCGCGCACGATAGCCACAGACCGTGTGGAAGAGATCCGGGACGCCGCCAGAGTGTGACTCCTCCAACCAGGCCGGGAAACTCCTGCAGATGGAGCGCCGCCGCAGGTGGAGGGTTGGAGATACCAAAGCCGTGACGACCTCATACATAGCACTACAAAACAAATCATAAAAAAGAAAAGAAAAAGCAAAAGTTAAACATATGTCCAAAAAGGAAGAAATTCATATGTTTTATATTGCAATTAACATTAAATTACACAACGGAAAAAATTACATGTTTTTTATAATTATAAATGATTAACATTATGTTGCACAAATCTATTATATACCCCTTAAGGGCTTTTACTCTATCCCAGGCCTGAAGACCATCTTGCAGGTCCAAAAGTTCCAAATGGAATCAGCCTGGTCTGTAATTGCATTGTTGCAACAATTCATAGCATCAATAGACATCAAGGAAGAGTACTTACATAATACCATTTTTACCCCCCTGCATCAATTGTTCCTGCTGTTTGTGGTGAGTGAGTAGCACTTCCACTTTGTGACTCTTCCCATTGGCCTGTCCACAGCCCCTAGGGTCTTCACCAAAGTGCTTGCTATGTTCTTGGATAACTGAAAAATATCCTCTTGAAGGAGCTTAGACACTTCAGAGCTTCAGGTGAATCCTCAACCCTCATACTCCTGTCTCCAAAGACCAACATATCACTGACCTGGTGGCTGACCAGCCCTGTGCTTGAATCGGGGAAGTCCTCCCATTAACGTGGACAGTACTCACAATGGATGCCAGTCTGTCTGGCTGGGTAGTAGTCATAGGGACAGGAACAATCCAAAGGAAACGGCCCCCAAGGGAGTCCACATTTCCTTTAGGGGTGTACTCACTTTTGTTGCCAGCAGTTTAGACATTAATGGCTGTGTTTTGAGTTGTTTTGAGGGGACAGCAAATGTACACTGTTATACAAGCTGTACACACACTACTTTACATTGTAGCAAAGTTGTCACATGGAAAGATATAATAAAATATTTACAAAAATATTAAGGGTGTACTCCCTTTTGCGAGATCCTGTATATGGGTTGTCTTTAACAGCTTTGTTTGCCAATGTCCTCACCTGAAGGTGGCAGCATACAGCCCATGATCTTGAATAATGGAAGTCTTTGTTCTGTACTGTACTCCAAGAAAAGGATATAATTTATTATTTCTCTAACGTTCATTGACAGACGCAGCCTCTCTTCATGACAAGTGGGTTATGTACCTTTTACTAGGAGTAGACTAGGCAGAACGAAAGTTCAGAAAGCAAAGCTGGCCCCTTCCCAGGGGGGCCGTCCTTACTCAGCACATAACCCCTCAGCCCTGCATAGCATATCAGTTTTCTTCTGCCTAGTGCAAGGAGTTAGACCTGGTTCCCTGCTGGGAACTGCGGTTCCCCTATTTTTTCTTTTTTCCTTTTTTCTTTTGCTCAAGCTTCCTGATGAAGACTGCAATCAAGTAGCCGGCTGGGGGATATGCGGATATCTTGAATCCGGAACTCTCCCCAGCACGGCTGACGGATGCAAGCCACCACCCTTAGATGTAAGCGGGGTCCACTGCATCGTGCCCCATTCCGTGCGGGGCAGCCCGGCGGGTTAAATGTCCCGCCAGCACACTCAAGAACGGGTCAGAGGGCCCACGTCACGGGTGTCGCATGGCTGACAGCTCCCCCCGGAGTGGCAGGTCTGTCTCGGGTGGGTGACCCGGTACACCCGCAGGATGGGTAAGTACGCACCCCCCCTGCCTCCCGGGGCTTGGGGGGGCTGGCGGGTCCCGTTCCTACCCCTGGGGTGTCTGGTGGGCCTGTTCCCCTCCCTTACCCCTCTCTCCACCACCCTCCCCCCGCTCTGCCTATGGGACAGCTACCCCTAGCCTGCTTGTGCCCTCTCCAGTTCCCTTCCCCCCCCCTTGCGGTGTCCGGGGGGATGCAGGGGGCTGAGGGGGAAGTGTGAGCCGCGCGGTCGGACTGCATTGCGGCGGCCGACGCCATTTTTTTGATGGTCCGGCCGCCATATTGCCATAGCCATTTTGCAGTGGCCGACCGCGCGGTCTTGGCCTCTAGGGAACACGGCGGCCATTTTGCCTTGGTCTGCCGTGTACTGCAGAGTGCTCCATGAGCTGGAGGCTGGGACGCGTGCAGGGGAGATGGCTCATGTACCAAAAATCGGCAGCAGCAGACAGTGCTTCCCAGGGGTGGCATGTAGCGGGTGGTGAGTCCTCCTTGAAAAAGTTCCCTGGGCCCTGGGTGGCAGAGGCACATCGGGTGGTGGGGGCGCCATACTCCGGCTCATAGGCTTCTCTGGGGCAGTGTCCGGTGGGTGGCGCATGGGTGGCTGAAGCCCTGCTTCCCCGCCAGAGGTCTCCAGGCTCTGGGCTTGCTGGGCCTGGTGGTGCACTTGAGCAGCTGCCGGTGGTCCCAGGAGTGTGGCTCGCAGGGTACAGGGGAGACCTCTACCTTCTCCCCTCTTAGCCTTTGGGGTGGAATCCAAAGACCCCCCTGGAATGGTCTGAGGGCGAGATCGGGGGACCCTTTCTGATACGAAGAGTCCTCAGGGGCCACAGTGGTCCCTGTATGTGAGAGGGGGAGATGGCTCAGAGGTAGGTACTCTGGCTGCCAAGCTCAGCATTGTGAGTTTGCATCCCTGAGCCCTCATCTCCTGGTGTTACTAAATAGTTCACCTCGCATCTCGGGTTGTCTGTGGCAGAGACCATGGAGTCCTGTGCATGAGAATGTACGAGGATGGAGTCCTAGGGGCACCTGGGACCTCAGCCCAGGACCTGGACTGCCGAGGTGAGCCCTGGTGAAGTGTGAGAAACCTTGGTTTCCTGTAGGCCAACCCGGGCTCCTAAGGTGTCTCCTTATGTCCATTATTGGCCAGCTTGTATATAAGGAATGGCAGAGTCCGCAGAATTCCTTCACCCTGCCAAAAACGTTTTTTTTCTGTGTGCTATCCTTTCAAGGACAGCCTGTTACAGCAATGAGTCTCCCCCGCGGTGGACCCGCCTGTGGCCCGCCTAAACAAGGCGACAACTATTCCCCCTGGAGGGGTCTCCCTCTCTTAGGCATCCGGCCGACAGGCGGACAAAAGCAGTGTCTAAGGCACTCTTTTTGGTGGCGGGGCAGCCATGCGACCGGCCTTGGCGTCTGTCATGGTAGCTCAGTCGCTCACGGAGTGTGTGCTTGAGTGGAGTGAGGCACGGGGCGGCGTAGATTCACCTAAGTCTGTGCAGCGAGCAAAACACCTGGTGCAAGGGCTCCGCTATCTGTGTGATGCAGCCCTGGACTTGATACCGATGTTGTCAAAAATGTTGCTTTTTGCAATCATTATCAGGCGCCTGCTGTGGCTGCGACACTGGTCGGATGACTGCGCGTCCAAAAAAGGCCTCACGTATCTTCTCCTTCAAGGTGGCTGGCTATTTGGGCCCCAATTGGACTAAATCATTAAGGTTTTCACTGGGAGCAGAGTATGTTTCTCTACTGAACCCAAGCGGCGTGACCAGCGCCCCAAACGGGGACCTCAGCCCTCAGGGCAGAAACTTTTTTTTGGTGCGCCCGGTCAGGCGGGCAGGAACGCCCGGGCCGGCAAGTCTGCCTCGGGCTCTGGTAAGCGTCCCTGGCAACGCAAAGACGGAGGATAAGTCCTCCTCCGCATGATGTGTCTCCCCCGCCCGATTCTCGGGGAGGGGGCCGTCTTCTGGGGTTCGCGGACCTATGGACCGCCCGCATCTCCAACCAGTGGGTGCGGGAGGTGGACTGCTCCAGGTACACGATAGAGTGAAGCACCTGGCCCCTGGACAGGTTCTTCCCGTCCAATTTAAGGCTCCCTCCGGAGCATCGGATAGCTCTGCTAGGGGCGATAGTCACGACGGATGCCAGTCTCTCGGGCTGGGGAGGAGTCCTGGGGAAGCTGTCGGCTCAGGGCCGTTGGTCGACGCAGGAGTCTCGACTTCCAATCATTGTGTTGGAGCTGAGGGTGCTCAAGCTTTGTCTCCTCTGCTGGTCGGAGAGGCTGCGCGGCTGCGGCGTATGTGAACCATCAGGGCGGAACAAGAAGCTCGGTAGCAGCGGCAGAGGCAGTCCACATCCTAAGGTGGGCAGAGCTTCATGTGCCGGCAATCTCCGCCATCTACATTCCGGGCGTAGACAATTGGAAGGCGGACTTCCTAAGTCGCAAAAAGCTGGACCAGTGGGAGTGGTCCCTGCATCCAAAGGTCTTTCGCCAGATTTGCGAAAGGTGGGGCACGCCAGATGTGGATCTCCTAGCGTCCAGATTCAATCACAAGGTGAAGACCTTCGTGAGCAGGTCAAAGGACCGGTTGGCGGCAGCCACGGATTCTCTGGTGGCCCTGTGGTCCCGGTAGAGGTTTCTGTACGCCTTTCCTCCTCTCGAGCTTCTACCGCGGTTACTGCGCAGGATAGAAGTGGAGGGAATCCCAACAATCCTGGTGGCGCCGGATTGCCCTCGGTGCCCTTGGTACACCAATGTGGTGCGGATGGTAACAGACGTTCCCTGGCGACTACCGCTTCGCGAAGATCTACTGTCGCAGGGCCCCATCTTGCACCCTGCTTTACCGTCGCTGGCTTTGACGGCATGGTTATTGAGTCCCAGGTGTTGAGGGACAGGGAGGTCTCTGAGTCAGTGATCCCCGCTATGCCTTGGGCGCGCAAGTGTACTTCGCGCAAGATTTATCATCGCACCTGAAAGGCCTATATTGCCTGGTGCGAGTGGGGGGTTGGAATCCCTGTTCCTTTGCAGTTGCCCGGGTGCTGGCCTTCCTTCAACAAGGCCTGGACCAAAAGTTGGCTTTGAGCACCCTCAAGGGCCAGATCTCCGCTCTGGCGATCCTCTTTTAGCGTCCTTTGGCGACGCATTCTTTGATCCGTACATTCATACAGGGTGCATGTCATGTGGCTCCTCAGGTACGGTCGCCCCTGGCACCGTGGGATCTGAACTTGGTACTTTCAGTACTGCAGAAACCGCCTTATGAGAGGATCAGGGATATTCCCTCACAGTTGCTGTCTCAGAAGGTCCCCTTCTTGGTGGCTATCACATCCGCTAGGCGGGTGTCTGCATTGGCAGCTTTGTCGTGTAGGTCTCACTAATCGGTCCTACATAAGGGTAAGGCGGTGCTGCGTCCGTCTCCTTTGTTCCTTCCGAAGGTAGTCTCCTCTTTTCACATTAATGAGGACATTGTCCTCCCTTCTTTGTGTCCGCACCCGTCTCACCCTACAGAGATTGCTCTGCATTCCTTGGATGTGGTGAGAGCATTGTGGGTGTATTTGGCAGCTACGGCTCCCTTCAGGGAGTCGGATGCGTTCTTTGTGCTGACAGATGGGCCGCGCTAAGAGTTGGCAGCTTCGTCGGCCACTGTTTTACGTTGGATCAGATGGACCGTGACCCATGCGTATACTGTTCGGGGCCAAGTACCCCCTTTTCCGGTCACGGCTTAATCCACCTGGGCGTTTAGACACCAAGCATCGGTGTCTCAGGTGTGCAAGACTGCTACTTGGGCCTCGGTGCACACTTTTGTTAAGTTTTACAAAGTTGATGTGTCAGCATCCGCGGATGCTGCTTTTGGCCACAAAGTTTTACAGGCGGCGGTGTAGGCGTGGCTGGCGCCTCCTGAGATTTTCTGTGGGTACAGTTATTGTTTGCCCACCCCTCTGTTTGACACTGCTTTGGGACATCCCCAAGTGTCATGAAGAGAGGCTGCGTCTGTCAATGAACGTAAGAGAAAATAGGATTTTATTAAGAACTTACCGTAAAATCCTTTTCTCTGAGTTCATTGACAGACTCAGCACAAACCCCTCGGTGTTGTGTTTGTACGGCTTGTTACGAACTGATATGCTATGCAGGGCTGAGGGGTTATGTGCTGAGTAAGGACGGCCCCCCTGGGGAGGGGCCAGCTTTGCTTTCTGAACTTTTGTTCTGCCTAGTCTACTCCTAGTAAAAGGTGCATAACCCACGTGTCATGAAGAGAGGCTGCGTCTGTCAATGAACTCAGAGAAAAGGATTTTATGGTAAGTTCTTAATAAAATCCTATTTTTTCCCCCAAACTCATTGTTTTGGGATGTTAAATATAAGTCTTAAGTGCTTTTCAAGAAAATCTTACTCCAATGAGGTGTAAAAGGCTATACCTTTACTTAATTAAACATATACAAGAGGGTATACAGAGAGCTAAAAAGGCCATACATAACATTGGCCACTTATCCTTCCCATCCTAGGCCAGCTCTGTCTTCAAAAGCCACATGTTCAAGTACCTCATCACTTCCTGTAAGATTTGCTTTCTATTACATCCCCTCTGTTTAACCAACTTTTACAAACTAGATGGGTATCTTAATTTGCAATAAAAAAAAAAATAGGGAGCCTAGTCTAGCTAAAACCCAGCTTAAAATGCTGTTAACCCCTTGGCTCCCAATTGTGAGCAGACGATTATTCTAAATGTGACAGAATCATAATTTTGGCCATAGCTACACACTCTATCAGCAGCATCTATACATTTTTAAATGTGCTTACAGGGAGACATACCAAAAGCCTTTAAAAATGTTGCCAAACCGTGCATTTCCTAGAATTTTAAGCTAATGTGGCGAATCAATGTATTCACAGTGAGCCTCCGGGATGGAGATGTATCCCCCACCTTCCCTTCTCCCACTCTTTCTTACTATACTTGTCTACTTACTCATTTCTCTTCTATGACTCTCTCTGCCTTGAGACAGCCTTTGTGTCCATGCGTACTAGCTATACCTATGTTTGGTCTTGTGGATGTCTGCATCGCTGCACTTCTATTTTATCTTCCTCATTGGACCCCCAGTTGGGGAGTCTTTTTTTATCTTTTTGAAACATGAGTGCATGTTGCAATTTCAAGCTTTGCTCCTCTATTTGATTACCAGTGGCGGTCTTTTTTTTGGGCGTGGGGACGGTAATCAACCACCACCCCATCAGCACTTGGAATCCATGCATCCGGCGTCCCTGTATGTAGATCAGGGACCGGGTGCATGGATTGGGGGGGTGGCGTCTGTGCGCCCCTAATGCCACTGTTGATTACCAAACATTTTAATGTTGTTCAGACTGTTTACTTCTTATCTATGAATGTTGCTCGATTGCAGATGCTTCATATTTACGAAGGGATTCTCCCTCTAAATTTGCTCTTTGTGAGTCTTACTTTTTAAGTAGCCTTTTTTTGTGACAGTTATCGTATTCTTTTTTACCCGTTTATGCTATCATATAGCTTCTCTGTGAGTTAATTTTTGTCTCCAATAAAAACTGAGCGAAAGAAAATGTTGCTAAACTCCAAAATATCCAGACAGCCTCACATCCCTATTTAAAAAGGGAGGCCTGCCTGTTCGCAAATGTTTATTATTAGGCTCCTTTCACACTTGTGCGACCTACAAATGGCACGATTTTGACTGACTTGAAGCAATGCCTGTGTAATCTTGATGTCTTAGGACCTCAAGTCGCATCAAAGTCGGACCAAAGTAGTGCGGTGACTACTTTAAAGTCGCTCAGATATGAATGGTACTCCTTGAAAATCATGGTGTTTGACTTGTCATGTAACTTTGCAGTCCCAAGTCGCAGGACAAGTCGCACAAGTGTTAAAGGGCCTTATAGTAAAGCTCCACTCTAAAGTGTATGTAAAGCCCATCTGAGTCTGGGATAATTGTGATAAGACATTATGGTTTTATAAATGTATATTGGCCTTGGAACTTTGCTGTTGGCCTAGTGCTTAAGTGTTTTATGTTAAGTATTTCACACGTCGTCTGAAGGCAGGCTGTCCTCAATTGTGTTCTATGTTCTTCTTTGTATTGCTGTGAAAACTCAAAGAGTTTCTCCTACGTGCATTGACAGACACAGCTCTTCATGACATGTGGGGTTTATGCTCGCCCTATTAGGAGTTAACTAGGCAGGGAAGAAGCAAGCTGGCCCCTCCCACGGGGGCCGTCCCCTCTTCCCACATAAACCCCCTACCTAGCTCAGCTCATCAGTTTTAATGCCTAGTTTGCAAGGAGTTGACCTGGCTCCCTGAGGGGATTTGTGGTCCGGATTGAGACCGTTTCTTTTTATTTTCTTTTCTTTTTTTTTTCACTTCTATCAAGCATGAAGTCTGCCATCAAGAAGCCGGCCAGGGCATAGAGGGTCATTCAGGGCTCTGTAATTTCCCCGGCCCGGCCGACCGATGCGAGCCAGTCCCGTGGTATGGAGACCCGCCGCATCGTGCCCGTTCCGTGCGGGCGGCCTGGGGGTGTACCCCACCTGCGCCCAGGTCCCGGACTGCTGTCCGGTTCGGGCGCTTTTCAGCCGGCAGCATCCCGCCCAGGCAGGGGCGGAAGGTCTGCGAACGGGTGGCTACCCGCTACGCCCGACAGGAGTGGTGAGTGAATGTCCCCCTCTCGCCTGTTTCAGGCGTAGAGGGGGGGCGACGTGTGTCCGACACTTTCTGGGTGGTAGCCACTGGTGTGGGTCCTCTGGTCCTGGGGTCCTTGCCACCCCCCCTCCCCCCGCACCGATCGTTTCATCCGTTCTTTCGGGGACTTGGGCCGCCATGCGGCGATCCGCCGCCATTTTGCAGTGGATCGCCTCCATTTTGCCGTGGTCGCGGACATTTTTTTCACTATGGAGCTTCCCTCTAGTGCTCAAAGCGGCCATTTTGCTGTAGTCACGTTCCCCTGCAGGTGGTTTTAGCCTCTAGTGTATGACCTCGGCGGCCATATTGGAGTCCCTGCATGCTGTAAAAACGTGCTGCAGCCATTTTTACTTTCTCTTTGGAACGGTGTGGCTGACGGCGCAGCTCATCTGGCGGTCCTCAGGAAAGTTACTGGCAGCAAACAGCAAGTATAGCTGGGCTCTCCTGTGGTGCTGGTGGCGGTGGGTGCAGTCCTCCTGGGTCTCCCTGGCGTTCTGTGGGGCGGTGGTGTGGGGTGCCTTAAACATGTTTTTTTCATTGCAGTTACTTGCTATTCGGGGGAAAAACTATGGCAAAGTACCCTGCTGTGCTTGCTGAGGAGGATTCAGCAACAGTGCAATCTGCACAAGGGGCATTTTTGGACCAGCTGAGGGCGGTTTTTAGCGAGTTTCTTCCCCGGGTGGAGCCGAGCATCGCTCCAGGGGCCCCTAGAAAATGCCCTCCACCCCCATGTTCCTCAGGGGAGGATTCTGAACCGGAGATGGCCTCGGGGGTCACAGGGACCCCAGTGGAGCTTTCTGAAGGTGAAATGGCCCCCTCTGACAGTGAGGAGGACCAGGGGGCAGCGGCTGTGCGCAAAAAGGCACTGGTATCCGCCATTATCTCTGAGATTCGCACTACTCTGCGACTGAGCCAGGGCGGCGAGTCGCAGACGTCTGCATATGTTTGCGGATCGGCCAGGCCCCCCAGGGCTCCTAGGGCTTATCCCTATGATCAGTTCTTTGAACACCTGATATATCGTGAATGGCAGCGTCCGCAGTATTCCTTTTCGCTGTCAAAACGTTTTGCCATCCATTATCCTTTTGAGGATTTTTAGGCGACGACCATCCCTTTGGAGGGGTCCCCATCTTTTAAGGATCTGGCTGATAGGCGGACAGTGGCGGTGTCAAAAGCTCTTTTTCTGTTAGCAGGCTCAGCTCTGCGGCCGGCCCTGGCGTCTGCCATGGCGGCGCAGTACTTCTCTGAGCGTATGGCGGAGCTCCAGAATGATCTTGACTGCGGTAGCCCGATGGATGCGCCGCAGAAGGCTGAATTTTTGTTTCAGGGTATCAAATACCTCTGTGATGCAGCTCTGGATCTGCTCCCTATGTTATCCAAAATGGCTGTATTTGCCGTCATTCTCAGACGAGTCCTTTGGTTACGCCAAAAGGCCTTGCGGATCTTCCTTTCCAGGGGGGCCGTCTTTTCGGTCCACAGCTGGATGAGATCATTAAGGATTTCACTGGTGGAAAGAGCAATTTCCTCCCGGAGCCCCGAAGGCGAGATTTCCGCCGTAGACAGGGGCCTGTCTCTTCGGGTCAGAAGAGGTTTTTTCGTGCCTCTGGCGCAGCAGGAAAAGGGAACCGTCCTGGCAAGGCCGCTGCTGGCCCGGTAAGCAGCAGTGGCAGCGCAAAACTGAAAAGGCAGAAGACAGGCCCTCCTCTGCCTGATGGGCTGCCGCCACCCGGGCTTTGGGTGGGGGGGACTTCTTCTGGGGTTCGCAGACTGATGAACTACTCGCATTTCCGACCGATGGGTTCAGGAGGTGGTGTCCACCGGGTACAGGATAGAGTCCAGCTCTCTACCCCCAGACAGGTTCTTCCCATCAAATTTGAACCTCCCGCAGGGGCGTCGGGAGGCCCTCTTAGGGGCTGTTCAGGCACTCTCCGACCAGGGGGTGATCTTGCCAGTACCTCCAGCGGAGAGGTTTCGAGGGTTTTACTCAAACCTGTTTGTGGTCTCCAAAAAAAGGGGGGGGGGTCCGGCCAGCTGAAGGCCCTGAACCGATATGTAAAAGCGCGGAAATACCGTATGGAATCAATTTGCTCGGTTGTGGCCGCCCTCCATCAAGGGGAATTTCTGGCGTCTCTGGATATCAGGGACGCGTATCTCCATGTTCCCATTTGTCCACGGCACCAGCGTTTTCTTCGATTTGAAGTGGGGGGCCTCCATTACCAATTTGTGGCACTCCCTTTCGGTCTGGCCTCAGCTCCTCCGGTTTTCACCAAGTTGGTGGCCCCAGTACTGGCGTTACTGCGGCAGAGAGGCATTGCAGTGGTAGCATACCTCGACGACCTGCTCCTGAGAGCGGAGTCTGCCCCGGCACTGGAGGAGAATGTGAGGATCACAATGGCTTTGTTGCAGGACTTTGGCTGGTTGATCAACCTGCAAAAGTTGACGGTTTCTCCGTCCCGTCGCCTGGAGTATCTGGGTCTGATTCTGGACACAGAGCAGGCGAAGGTTTTCCTACCTCCGGCCAAGTTGCTGTCGCTACAGACGGCGGTGCGAACCTTACTGTCACACCGGCAGTCATCCTTATGGTTCTGTATGCGAGTGCTGGGGCTCATGGTCTCAACCTTCGAGGCGGTACCTTACGCCCAGAGCCACACTCGCCTTCTCCAGCGAGCGATTCTGTCTCGGTGGGACAGGTCTCCAAGGTCCTTGGACTTTCTGATCCGCCTGAACTCCCAGGCCAGGGGCTCTCTGACCTGGTGGCTTCGGGATGCGGCGCTGACTCGGGGGGAAGTCGTTCCTGCCCCTTCATTGGGTAATAATCACGACGGATGCCAGCCTGTCAGACTGGGGTGGGGTCCTGGGGCAGCTATCTGCTCAGAGCCATTGGTCTGCGCAGGAATCACGCCTCCCAATCAATGTGCTGGAGCTGAGGGCGATCAGGCTATGCCTATCTCAATGGACAGTGAAGTTGGGAGGTCGTCCTATTCGGGTCCAGTCGGACAATGCCACAGCAGTGGCATATGTGAACCATCAGGGCAGAACAAGGAGTTCAGCGGCGGAAGCAGCTCTGATCCTGTGTTGGGCGGAACTTCACGTTCCGGCATTCTCCACAATTTACATTCCAGGCGTGGAAAACTGGCAGGCGGACTTTCTCAGTCGCCAGACGCTGGATCAGGGAGAGTGGTCTCTCAATCCAGAGGTGTTCAGCCAGATTTGCCACAGATGGGGGACGCCGGATGTGGATCTCATGGCATCTCGGTTCAACCACAAAGGGAAGACCTTTGTGTCCAGGACGAGAGATCCGTTGGCGGTAGCCACAGACGCTCTCGTGGCCCCTTGGGGTGGATATCATCTTCTGCACGCCTTCCCTCCAATCAAACTTCTCCCGCGGTTGCTACGCAGAGTAGTAGCGGAGGGAATCCCAATGATCCTGGTGGCTCCGGATTGGCCTCGGCGTTCGTGGTACGCCGACGTGGTGCAAATGGTGGCGGACGTTCCCTGGCGGCTCGCGCTGCGAGACGATCTGCTGTCTCAGGGGCCCATCTTGCATCCTGCTTTACCCTCGCTGGCTTTGACGGCCTGGCTATTGAGTCCCAGGTGCTGAGAGACAGGGGTGTCGCTGACTCCGTAATCCCTACCATGCTAAAAGCACGCAAGTGTACTTCTCGCAAGATATATCACCGCACCTGGAAGGCTTAAGTAGCTTGGTGCGAGGCGGAAACCACCCTCGCTCTTACGTTCAGGGTCCTGACCTTTTTACAGCAAGGCCTGAACAAGAAACTGGCCTTGAGTACTCTCAAGGGCCAGATATTGGCTCTGGCGATTCTTTTTCAAAGACCCTTGGCATCACATTCGTTGATTCATGCCTTTGTACAAGGTGTGAGACATGTGGCGCCTCAGGTGAGGTCCCCGATGGCTCCATGGGATTTGAATTTGGTGCTTTCTGTGCTTCAGAAACCGCCATATGAGAAGATCAGGGAGATTTCCTTACAACTGCTGTCGCAGAAGGTGGCCTTTTTGGTGGCCATCACATCCGCCAGGCGGGTGTCTGAGCTGGCTGCACTGTCGTGCAAGTCTCCCTATCTGGTCCTGCACAAGGACAAGGCGTTTTTGCGCCCATCTCCTTCCTTCCGAAGGTGGTTTCTTCTTTTCACATTAATGAAGATATTGTTCTTCCTTCATTGTGCCCATGTCCATCGCACCCTAAGGAATTTGAGTTGCATTCCTTGGACGTAGTAAGGGCCTTACAAGTGTATCTGAATGCTACAGCTTCCTTTCAGAAGTTTGATTCTTTGTTTATACTGATGGATGGTCCACGCAAGGGTTTGGCGGCCTCGTCGGCTACTGTCTCCCGTTGGATCAGACAGACCGTGACCCACGCATTTTCTATTTGGGGCAAGGTTCCCCCTTTTCCAGTCACAGCTCATTCTACCAGGGCTGTTAGCACTTCCTGGGCTTTCAGACACCAGGCTTCAGTGTCACAGGTGTGCAAGGCGGCCACTTGGGCCTCGGTACACACTTTCACTAAGTTTTATAAGATTGATGTGTCAGCATCTTCGGATTCTGCTTTTGGCCGCAAAGTTTTACAGGCGGCAGTGTAGGCGCGTCTGGCGCCTCCTTAGGCCTCATACACACGGGCGTATCTAAAAAAATAAACAAAACGTCGGGTCCAACGTCTGTCTCTTATACAC
>BLSH010284136.1:1318345-1331162 GCA_018402905.1 Glandirana rugosa
GTTCTCGGCGGGGGGGTGGGCTCGTTGCCCGCCCCCGCTGGGTAGAGGAGACGGACGAGCCGGTATTCGACGGTCCCTGCGAAGACTAGGGGGTACCCCCGGAAACACCCGACTTTCTGGAACGAGCTATGCACCCCGCGTGCTTTTTTGGAGAAGGCTCATTAGGAATTACTAGAGTAGGTCCCTTCGGGGCTTTTCGACCGGCGGGACCTTCACGTCCAGGCAGTCTGGGAAGAAACTGCGGACCAGGGGGCTGGTCGTAGATTCGGTGTCGTCTGCAGATTATTACTGACGCTTGTATCTGTTATGGAATGGGCGGCCATCGTGCACCGGGCTTTGGAAGATCTCCGGGCCCCTCCGCAACCTGTGCAGATGGCGGACCAGTTGATCCAGGGTCTTGGGTACCTCTGTGATGCGGCCCTCGACATGACCCCCATGCTGTCAAAACTGTCTATGTTCGCAGTCATTATTAGACGTCTGCTGTGGCTTAGATGCTGGTCGGGGGACCAGGCGTCAAAGAAGGGTCTGACGGACCTGCACTTCCAGGGCGGCCAGCTTTTCGGGGCTTCCCTGGATGAGATCATTAAGGATTACTCGGAAGAGGTTTTTTCGTGCGCCCCACGTATCGAGCAAGGTCTTTCAGCCCACAAAGGCCCCCATGGGGGATCAGAAGCGTCCCTGGCAGCTTATGGCCGAGCAGGCAGAGGAGATGGGTCGCCCCCGCCCGTTGCTCGGGTGGGGGGGCGGCTCTTGCGGTTCGCGGACCGGTGGACCTCTCTCATCTCAAATCTCTGGGTGTGCGAGGTGGTTTTGTACGGGTAAAAAATAGAGTTCCGTACCCAGCCCCCAGACAGGTTCTTCACCTCCAATCTGAGGCTCCCCCCAGGACGACTGCAGGCCCTGTTCGGGCCGTGCAAGTCCTGCTCCATCAGGGGGTGATCGTTCCGGTTTCTTCTGCAGAACGTTTCCGTGGTTTTTACTCAAACCTCTTTGTGGTCCCGAAAGAGGATGGGTCAGGCCTGTCTTGGACCTGAAGGCGCTCAACCTCTGTGAGGGCGCGGAAATTTAGAATGGAGTCTGTCCGTTCTGTGGTGGCGGGGCTTCGTCAGGGAGACTTCCTGGCCTCCTTGGACATCAAGGACGCGTATCTGCACGTGCCCATCTGGGTGGGTCACCAGCGTTTTCTGCGATTTGCGGTGGGGGATCTCCATTACCGGTTTGTGGCCCTTCCGTTTGGTCTGGTTTCCGCTCCGCGGGTCTTCACCAAGCTCTTGGCTCCTGTGCTGGCCTTACTGCGGCAGAGGGGCATAGCGGTGTTGGCCTATCTAGACGACCTTCTCCTGCGGGCGGAGTCGGCTTCAGCCTTGAGGGACAATGTGGCCATCACCCTCAGTTCCCTGCGGGACTTCGGATGGGTAATCAATCTCCCGAAGTCGGTTCTGACTCCGTCGCACCGGTTGGAATATCTGGGCTTGGTTCAGGACACAGAGCAGGCGAAGGTGTTTCTTCCTTCTGCCAAGTTGCTGACGCTCCAAGTAGCGGTGCGGGCCCTGCTGTCTCAGCGGTCGTCCTCCCTAAGGTTTTGCATGAGGGTGTTGGGGCTGATGGTGTCCACCTTCGAGGCGGTTCCGTATGCCCAGAGTCACACCTGCTCCCTGCACAGGGCAATTCTACTGCGGTGGGACAAGTCTCCGTTATTTCTGAAACAGGTTGGATCACCGGACCCGAGTCTCCCTCAACCTGGTGGCTGCGGGCCCCCGCCCTGGGGAAGTCGTTCCTCCCTGTGGAATGGACGGTGGTCACGATGGACGCCAGCCTATCTGACTGGGGATGGGTCTTGGGGCTGTTGTCGACCCAGGGTCGGCCCCTGGAGGAGTCCCGTCTCCCGATCAATGTGCTGGAACTTTGCCTTGCCCACTGGTCGGGGAGGTTGCACGGTCGACCTATTCGGGTCCAGTCAGACAACGCCACGGCTGTGGCTTACATGAACCATCAGGGCGGAACGAGAAGCTCGGCAGCGGCATCGGAAGTGGCCCACATTCTGAGATGGGCAGAGCTTCACATGCTGGCTATCTCCGCCGTTTACATTCTGGGCGTCGAAAATTGACAGGCGAACTACCTCAGTCACCAGAGGCTGGTTTAGGGAGAGTGGTCCCTGCACCCGGAAGTGTTCCACCAGATTTGCCAAAAGTGGGGCACGCCAGACGTGGACTTACTAGCGTCCCGGCTCAATCAGAAGGTACAGGCCTACGTGAGCAGAGCAAGGGATCCGTTGGCAGACGCTGTGGACGCCCTTGTGGCTCCGTGGTCTCGGTACTGGCTTCTTTATGCATTTCCCCGTCTCCAGCTGCTTCCGCGTCTGTTGCGCATGATAGAGGCAGAGGGGATCCCAACCATTCTGGTAGCGCCTGATTGGCCTCGGCATCCTTGGTACGCCGACGTGGTGCGGATGGTGGTGGACGTTCCCTGGGGGCTTCCGCTTCGCGAAGATCTGCTGTCACAGTTCCCCATCTTGCACCCTGCTTTACCGTCACTGGCTTTAACGGCCTGGCTATTGAATCCCAGGTGTTAAGGGATAGGGAGTCTCTGATTCAGTGATCCCTATGCTCAAGGCACGTAAGTCCACTTCACGCAAGATCTACCACCACACCTGGAAGGCTTATATTGCCTGGTGCGAGGCAGGGGGGTGGAACCCCCATTCCTTCTCAGTGGCTCGGGTGCTAGCCTTCCTTCAGCAAGGCCTGGATAACAAGTTGGCGTTGAGCACGCTGAAGAGACAGGTTTCTGCCCTGGCGATTCTTTTTCAGCGTCCGTTGGTGACGCATTCATTGATACGTACCTTTGTTCAGGGGGTTCGTCATGTCGCTCCCCAGGTACCCCTGTGCCCTTGGCGCCCTGGGACCTTAATTTGGTCCTCTCAGTGCTTCAGAAGCCGCCTTTCGAAAACATCAGGGAAATTTCCCTGTAGCTGCTTTCGCAGAAAGTGGCTTTCCTGGTGGCGATTACATCCGTCAGGTGGGTGTCTGAGCTGGCGGCTCTGTCACAAGGCGCTCTTGCGCCCTTCTCCTTCTTTCTTACCGAAGGTGGTCTCTGCTTTTCACACCAATGAGGACATTGTCCTCCCTTCACTGTGTCCGTACCCGTCTCATCCTAAGGAGGTTGCCTCGCACTCTTTGGATGTGGTTAGAGCTCTGCAGGTGTATCTGGCGGCCACGGCCATCTTTCAAAGGTCAGATGCGTTTTTTGTCACGGTGGATGGCCCGCGCAAGGGGTTGGCGGCCTCGTTGGCCACTATTTCCCATTGGATACATCAGACTGTGACCCGATTTAGTACTTCCTGGGCTTTCCGACATCAAGCGTCGGTTTCTCAGGTGTGCAAGGCGGCTACTTGGATCTCGGTGCACACCTTTTCTAAGTTTTACAGAGTTGATGTTACAGCGTCCTCGGATGCTGCTTTTGGCCGCAAAGTTTTGCGTCTGGCACCTCCCGGAGAACTCTTTTGTTGGGCACAGTTGTTGTTGCATTGCCCACCCCTCGTTTTGACACTGCTTTGGGAAGTCCCCACATGTCATGGATAAGAGGCTGCGTCCATCAATGAATGAAAGCGAAAATATGATTTTTTTTCACTTACCGTAAAATCCTTTTCTCTGAGTTTATTGACGGACGCAGCACCCACCCCTTTTTTGTGTTTGTACTGCTTGTTACGAATTGAGTTGCTTAGCAGGGCAGGAGGGGTTATACCAAGTGAAGAGTGCCCCCTGGGAGGGGCTGTAGCTGTTTTTAGCTGAACTACGTTCTGCCTAGTCCACTCCTAGTGAAAGGTGCATAACCTCACGTCATGGATAAGAGGCTGCGTCCGTCAATGAACTCAGAGAAAAGGATTTTACGGCAAGTGAAAAAAAATCCTATTTTTTTTTTTTTGAGACAGAGAAAAGGAACTGAAGTCCCTTTCCTCTGCAGCACTTAACTTCAATGAGTGAGGAATTTCTCACTCATTGAGAAAATCACAGACTGATAGATAGTAACACTCAGGGTTACTATTATCAGCTGTCAGTGGGACATACAGCAGCGATCTTAGTGATCACTGCTTGCGCCCGCTGTGCTACGGGGGGTTGGTAAACACATGTTTACCAAGCCCTAACTCCACCCTCACCTGCACCGCTGCCCCGCCGCAATCCCCAGCCTGTCAGCTCACCTGAGAACTCACGCAGAAGCTGCAGGCTGTGGGAGGGAAAGGAGGGATGCCGCTTGGAGCGGCAATGGATGGTGGGGTGCAGTGGCTGGTTTGGGAGGTGTTCTGAGTGGTGGTGGGGGGGCACATCTGGATCCCCCCCCAAGCCCCATGCAGTACCCAAAGCCCGCGGGAGCAGCAGATGGGGGATGCCAGCTAATGATGGTAGCTGCGGGGGCTGTCATGAATCTGGTTAAGGGGGGGGGGGTCGCCCTAGCCTGGTGACAGCTGGCAGGAGGGGAGGAGGAAGCAGAGAGGGGGAATTCCATTACACCTTATTGGTTGTTAAGGAAGCTGCTGCCCCGTTCCATAACCAATAATTGCAGGCATTTTTTCCATTATATTTCAGTTGTTAGCGGGGAATTCCCGCTGACAACTGAAATCGGTTTCCGGTACCAGGCCATTTTTCATGAGTACGGATACTCGAAAAATGGCCAGTATCGGTACCGATACTAGTGTCGGTATCGGTGCAACCCTAATATCAGCCATGCAAAATGGTAGTGGAATCTAAGATGGGATGAATGATTTATACTTGACATGTAGGTTTATATCACCTTGTTAAAATGAAGTAACCACTGTCCCTTTCTTCTCTGCAGTATTAGGTTGTTTAAGTAACCAGTCCTCTTTAATAAAAATAAAAATATCCAGGAATACAAGGCTTAGTCACTGTATCTGCCCTGGATATGCAGGATTTATTGTATGTTTTCTTGTTTTCAGACCAACCTGAATGTCTGGTCTTCACAGTCTATTGAGCATTACTTGCAGCAGTTCTGCCTGCCCTTCCTCAGGATTGCCTGTCTCCTCCAGCAACATTTATTTGGAACGGATATTCCAAGCTGTCAGGTATTATGGAAGACTATCTGTGGTATTTAGTTTACATAATTCATTAGTTAAGTTAAATAAGTTATTGCTTAATATGAAATTCCATTTCTCTGTTTATTCATTTCACAGGAAGAAGAGGAATTTATTGGGCTTTGCACCTGCTTAGGTATCCTGCCGTCAGTCCTACAGACATCACGTGACTATGCTAGTGCCTCTTGTCTGGACTGGCCAGCTCCAGCATTTGACCTCATGTCTCAATGGTGCTCCGAAGTGATTTTGTTTGCGGAAGACCACTCAGACCAAGCAAATGTATGCAAGCTAAGCTTTGTATTCTGGAATAATTTTGAGCGAGATGTGTCCCCATTTCCTCTTTTTTTTTTTTTTTTTTTCGTTGTCCATTGGGGTTTATTCTTCTTCACTTCCTGTCCTAAAGACGTGACCATAAAATTGCCAATTGATGAGTCCATTTTATTTGTTCAGCCGACAGATTGAGCAAAAAAAAAAAAAAAAAGACTCAATTGCTCAATCCACACATTTTTTGGCCAGTCTTTGACCAGTTCAGTTAAGCTGCTTATAGGTTTATGGAATTGATCCAAAGAATTGCTTTAAATGTCAAACCTGGGCAATTAAAACTGAGAATATGATGAAAAAAATGCAAAAGCTAAAGTTGCTTTCAGAGGAAACTGCATCTTGGGCCGCATTCACACAAGCGTTCAGTCTGGATCCGCCTGTAAGTAGTTTTTCAGATGGATTCAGACGGAACCATCGATGGATGGATGTAAATGGATGCATTTCCTTTTTTACATTTGCTTACATCCAAGGTTTGCCTCCTTTTCCATGGTTGCAGACCTAAACAGATATTGTCCATTTATGTCCATTTTTTGGCAAGAAACACATTTTTTTTTTATATACCTTTTTCCTACCTCTATTTTCTTCAACCACTAAGAAAATGAACATGTGAAAAACAGATGTATACTGATTTAAACGTAACTGAAGACAGATGCGCAAACCAAACTGAAAACTAATGTAAAAATTACGTTTTCACGCATTTTTATTTTCATGACAGAACTGGTGACGCTTGTGTGAAAGGACCCATAAAGTGGAAGTTCAGTCAAACACTAATTATACTTAAATCTACTCTCATCCTCATTTTAAGTCTATTGTATCAACACTGTAAAGCAGGGATGTCAAACTAAATTTCATCGCATGCCACCGCAACAGTATGGTTGCCCTCAAAGGGCCGGTTGTATCTGGAGTGCGTTACATAGAGTTCAGGGGTTTGCTACGTACAGAGTGCAGGGTTTAGGGGTGCGCTACATACAGAGTGCAGGATTCAGGAGTGCATTACGTACATAGTGCAGCGTTTAGGGGTGCACTATGCACAGTGTGGAACCCCAACCCCACAAAGCTTGCATCTCTCTCTCCTACCTGGCCCAACTCTAGTACCTCCTTGTGTAGGAGGCTCTGCCTCACCTTGCAGGGAGATCACTCTCACTCTGATTCTGGAGATTTGTCCCCACCATTAGTGTGTGCAGGGATCTGTTTGTTCCAGCAGCCTCTAAGAGCAAAGCTGTCCCTGGTAAACACAGAAGGCTTCTGTGTTTACAAGTGACAACAAAGAGTAAAGTGATGAGATTTTCAAATTATCGCATTCTGTTTTTATGTAGATCTTACACAGCGTTCCAACTTTTTTGGAATTGAGGTTGTACAGCCTGCTGGGCTCTGAATAATCTGCTCCTAGGGAACACATTGCTCATTTAGTTCAATGCCATGTTGGCCTCATGTCTTCAAACACTACCCCCTAGTGGTGGCTAGGAATATATTCACAGTGAAGGTGGTTGTAAAAACAGAAGCAGGCCATGCTGCTAGAAACAGGGTTTTCTTCCAAGAAGGTAACCCACTGGGATTTGTTCATTTGCAAATGTATTAAGGTTTGTTAAAGTTATTGTACTTGAAAGTTGGCGTAAACTCATAATGTAGATGCTTTTTAAACCATTCAGTAAGGTAGACCCACCCCACCCCTATGTTTTTCTAAATATCACAGCCTCACAATGAATGTCAAGGTTGGGGAATTAGCGGCTAAAAGACAGTTTGCCAAATCCTGTCAGTTAATCTAGAGATGGCTAAAAAGGAAGGGTAAAACTGTCACTAGCATTGTGGTTTTAGGTTTACATGCCCATTTTGCAGCATGGTGTGTTGTTTTGGGGTGTCTGTGTCCTATCCCTGGGAGCCTTGCAGCCTTTGCTAGCTGTGCAGAAATCCAGCCCCGCCATTGAGTGAACTGCTATATTTGCACATTGAAAACTGAGCATATATGTATTCCTGGCGTTCATTCGGCATAGTTGGATTAATCCGTGTACCTACATTTCCAGGCTTTGCTCATTCAAGAAACAAGATGGGACTTACCACGACTCCTGCAGCTGCCAGAAATCTACAACTCAATTTTTCAATACTACCATAGAAAGGCCTGTAGTGTTTGTAATAAAGTTCCCAAGGATCCAGCACTGTGTCTAGTCTGTGGCACATTTGTCTGCTTGAAGGGTCTTTGCTGCAAGCAACAGAATAACTGTGAATGTGTTCTGGTAAGACTTTTTGTTGCAGTGCCTTACAATGTATATAGACCAATTTTACATCAGCTCATGCCCCTGAAAGAGTAGCCTAATATCCTTATTTGTCATAGGGAAGACTCACACTCGGTCCCCTTAACCTATACCTTTATGCTATTAGATTGTGGAATGAAACCAGAAAACCCAAACAACTTTAAAGATCACATTCAAACTTTATGCAGATATGTGTAGTATGAAATTCTGGGAGGATTTTGAACCCTGAACCACAGATATGCAAGGGAAGACTGCTTAGCAGATAGTCAGTGCATAATGTTTCTGATTAATTATGTTGTAGTATATGTATCATTTTAAAAAAATGAATACGTTCGTCTTCTGCATTTCTATGGTTCTTTTTCTTCTACGTTGTTGCATCCTAAAAATATCATAAAAGGGCTGATTTGTTCAATTTCTTCCCAGAAACCTGGTTGTGAAATGTCTAATTACATCTCATTGCTCAGAATTCTGTAACAGTGCAGTCAGAGAAATTGTAAGCGAGTCATTGTTGCTGACACATTTTTGTAAGAGCTGCTACTAAGTTTGTCCACTACAAACCGTATGCCTCAGTGTCGTCGATGTACTACCTTTCCTCACTTTTCAAGCAAAGGAATAATGTAGAGGCAAACCCTTCCACGCTAAGAACACCAATCTCCTTCTATCACCCACTAAGTGAAACAAACTGAACTAGCAGCTGCTATATATCAAACCGCCGTCCGAAATCAGGAACAAATATAATTCAGCACTAAAAAAATAAAGAATATCTTATCACAATACGTGCTACAAATATACTTAAGTGTAATATAACGTATGTAAAATGTCAATTGAAATATATATGTAGCCAGATATTGAAGTCCAATGATGAATCATGCGACAGTTTCTGCCACCAAGTGAATCTTCCAATCTCTGAAAATCCCAGAAATACGTGCCCTTCAACGCATTTAGGAACTGTACTTAACAAAAGTGCAGACCTGTCCTTTTATGGATAACGCTAACACAGCTTGTGTGTCCCAAAGTAGGTTGATGTTCTGGGAGAGTTGCCCTTTAAACTACACTCCATCCTCCTCCAGCTCCACAATCCCTCAGGTGGATGAGTATATATTAGACACTCATAGTGTGATATCATCCCACAAAATGTATTCAGAATTTAACTCAACACTGGCTTAAATACAATTTGTCAAACAATATCACACTATAAGAGCCTTTCTTTAAAAGAGAAGTATGGGTTTAAAAAATAAACTTTCTCACCTAGGTGGATGCAGCATCAATCCTATGCTGCTTCTGTCCCCTGCCCCTTCTAAGACAGCTGATCTCTCAGTTCTCAGCCTTCAGTAAGCAGAGAGCCGGTGACTGTCAGTCACCGCTCTCTGCTCTGCCCCTCCAGCACTCACTGGATCGCTGAGCTGTGGAAAGGGCAGGAGTGGCTGGCTCAGGCTTCCAGTGACTCACTGAGAGGCTGAGCCAGCTGCCGATCAACGCATCTGGATGGATCCTGATTTTAAAGTTCAGAACCTGGACCAGCTGAAAATGGGTCACAGGAGTGTAGAACGAACTGCACTCCTGTGATCCCCAGGAGAAATACAGCCAAAATCGCTTTGGCTATACTTCTCCTTTAACATTTACTCGTCCACCAGGGCTTGTGGAGCTGGAATAAAATAAACAAAGACAACAGTCTAAAAAAATGCGCCTGTCGCCCACTACAAAAAAATTAGTTGCAGTTGTAAATCATTGTCTTTACATTTTGTGCATATTTAAAGCAGAACATAATCCACCACCTTAAGCATTTCCAAACAAGCTAAAGTTAGAAATGTTCAATATGTGTTCTTAACCACTTCCCGACCACTCCATAGCAGAATTACTGCTTACGGTTCTGTACTGAATCAGGTATATATCAGTTCCTGCACTTGCAGGGTTCTAATGAGGAAAATGGATGCAGACTTTGCCACTTTCCTCATTAGGGCCCTGGAGGTGCACATGGACACTGAGATATTTCTTCAGAATAACAAGATAGGAATCTGCAACAGAGTTTGTTAAAATCCTTGCACTGTACACAGATCACCCAGAGGGGAATGTTTTTTTTTTCTCAACAAAAGTGTAGTTACTTTTTAAATGATGATGGTTCAGTGTTGACTTACATCAACATCACATTTTTTATTTTCTCGTTCATTTAAGTATAACTAAAGGCAAAACTTTTTTTTATTTTTCCTTTATTTTGGTAATGGAAAGTAATTAGAACACTAAAAGTGAAAGAAAATAACTGATTCTTGGTTGTCACCAGACCAGGAATAGAGGGGAATTCTTCCAATGGGGTCACTAGTTCTGTTGACAGCCAGGGATTCCCTTACTTTGGAGTGGTTTCCTCAACCTTCTTGTTATGGCTATGGTACAAAAAGTGAAGGGAAATCTCTCCAAATGGACGTATGTGGGGGGTCAGCTTACAAGCCAAAGGGCCCGCCAACCCCCCATTATATCATATACATTTTATTAATTCCTGCATATCAAGATTAAAATCAAATGTTAACATTGATTATTATAATGACTTCATACCCATCCAATCACAAAATAGTATTATTTCAATGTCTATCAGATGTGTCCTCTAAGATGAGGCTGGAAGGGTGTTGGTCCGTCTGGTGACTCTTGATGTCTGGATATGGCGATTTGCATGAGTTGTGAGATGATTATTGCAAATCTCACCTCTTAGACATGTTTACCAAGTTTTTTTTAAGCTTGTCCAGACTTATTCCATACAATATATGTATTTTCCTTAAAATGGGACCATTCTAAAATGTCTGACAGTGCTACAAAATGGCAGGTGATTCAACAAGGATCATCTATAATTTACCTGCACAGTAGTAGGTAAATTGTGCCTCCTATAGCTGATGATTAAGTGTAACCTCTACTAGGCAACTTATGGCTGACATCTAATGGTAGCATTTTCTTTTTATCTTTCTATAGCATTCCCAGAACTGTGGTGCCGGCACAGGAATATTCCTGCTGATCAATGCCTCTGTGATTATTATCATTCGGGGACATCGCTTTTGCCTCTGGGGTTCTGTGTATCTTGACGCACATGGGGAGGAAGACCGAGAACTCAGGTAATATTCAGATTTTTTCACACACAGTTAATAGATTTTTCAGCAGCCTCTTCTAAACGCTAAGCAATAATCAACCTACGACTTCACAAAGAACTTTTATTATGATGTAGAATGTGTTTATGTATGGAAGCACAAAAGTATTGTCGTTCACTGTGTAATCCCATATGTTGTTTTTTCTGGAAATTTGGCCCAGCCAAATAATTGCTGCATTGTGTGCAGTGGAACCCTTTCATATCAGTGCCATGTGCTGGAGTAAATTACATCTTGCTGCGTTTTTACCAGCCCAAGTCTTGTCATAATATGATTTTTTTTTTTTTTTTTAAAAAGTGGTCCATTCCCATATTGGATGCATCTGGTAAAGGATGAACGTGCCTTTAAGGACCCATCCGATAAGCAGTTGGGAGCCTTTTCCAGAACTCTGTTCTCACTGGCTGATCCTGCTCTGCACCCAGTTCTGGCTGTGATTTTGCTTTGTCAAACTATGTCTGATTGGTAAAAATCTCTTAAAAAGCTGTAACCACTGCTGTTTTTGATCCTTTTCTGGTTTAAATGCTTGAAGCAGGTGGCTGTAGCATTACATTTCAGCTGTGATGGTTTACTGGAAGCCTCCTGTCTTAAAGTATTTCTTATATGTGCCTCCAGTCGGTGCATATGCGTAGAACATTTTGGATACAGTGATGGACTACGGGCTTCTCAAGCAAGTATTACCAGGAACACTACTGATGACTAGAGCACCCATCTTCCCCAGCAGAAGAAAGATAAGAAACAGAATGCAATGTAATCCCCCTGTCTGCCCATCCAGAAGTGACCCTCCTGCTTCTTCAACTTCAGTGAGGCTCTCCAAGCTTGGAGCTCACCATCCAATTCTCTAAGTCTGCCAAATCCTCAGACACGCCTTCCTCCCCATGAAGGTATGTCCACACTTTCCACTGTAGAGGGCTGGCTGTTGACCTTTTGTGGAGACTTGGACAGCTTGCATTTCAGATGCCTTGATGCAGTACGTGGAGTCCCAGGGTTACTATTTCAGGGTTCGTTCCTTTCTCTCTCCCTGTTTTCTTGCTTCTTACCTATTTGTTTCTTCATGAAATCCTTTAGTAGTCTTCTGGATCAGGGTAATGCCCCAGTCCCTGCAGCAGAATGGTTCCAGGAATTTTGCTCCCAAAGGGGGGTATTTGCCCCATCTTGGACCTCAAGGCATTGTTTACATTGAGGCCCAAAAGTTTCAGATGGCATCCACCACATCTGTCATTGCCTCCCTTTACCAGGGAGACTTTCTGGCTTCTGTGGACATCAGAGATACTTACTTATATGTCCCCCTCTTTCCAGAACACCAATGCTTTCTGCGCTTTGTGGTAGGACCACTACATTACCAGTTTGTGGCACTGCCCTTTGGCCTATCCTCTGCATTTCGGGTGTTCCCCAAGGTGCTGGCCCCAGTGTTGCACTTCTTGGAGTTCCATTGTGGGATACTTGGACAACCTCCTGTTGATGGAACAGTCAGCGAGGGCTGTATTAGACAAAGACATTAGAGGTTCAGGTGAATAATGAACCTGCAGAAATCGTTGCTGGAACCGACTCATCGCTTGGAGTATTTGTATATGCTCATGGACACATAGTTACATAGTTACATAGTCAGTGAGGCTGGAAAAAGACACAAGTCCATCAAGTCCAACCCATGTGTGTGTTTTTTTTTTTTTTTATGTCAGTATTACATTGTATATCCCCCAATGTTGTGGTCCCTTAGGTGTGCATCTAATAGTTTTTTAAAATTTTCCATACTACCAGCAGAAACCACTGTTTCTGGAAGCGAATTCCACATTCGCACTGCTCTTACCGTAAAGAAACCCCTACGCATCTTAAGGTTAAAACGCCTTTCTTTCATTCTTAGTGAATGGCCGCGTGTTTTCTTGTTTTCCCTTGCGCTGAATAGTTTTGCCCCTATAGCGGGGTCACCAGTACAGTATTTGTACATTGAAATCATATCCCCTCTCAAGCGTCTTTTCTCCAGAGAGAACAAGTTCAGTGCCTGTAGTCTTTCCTCATAACTTAGGTCCTCTAATCCCTTAACT
>BLSH010284136.1:1331794-1351019 GCA_018402905.1 Glandirana rugosa
CATATTCTCTGTCGGAGATGTGGTTTCGACCTAAAGACCCGGTGGTTCGATCAATATCGGAACATAAACCTCAGTTTGATTAGTCGGAAAGGTTTTACTTAAACAGGGTACTACTGTCTTATAACACAACGTTTTACAGGTTTCACTTTTACCTCGACGGAGTTTCCTCCGATGGGGTAGTCGGGTTTCTGAAAGTACGTTTTCACCCTTCAGTCTACTGAAGACTAAACTTGTCGAGTTTTGACCCTGGTCTCTCATAATTCAAAGAGGAGACCTTCCTTGTGAGGTAAGACTATACACCATTCTCTCCCTCAAGCCTAGTATAACCGGGTCATTCCTTACTGCGCCCATTGGACCAATGTCTCCTACCTCTTTACCGTTACCACAATTTGAGTAAAAACATTTCCTTTGTGAATACCGAGGAGAAAAATGAGTTTAACACCATTGCCATTTCTCCATCCTCTGTAACCAGGTTACCCGCGTCATTCCTTACTGGGCCAATATGATCCGAACTCCCTCTCTTACCACATATCAGAATGGAGTGTTCCTTCCAGAGGAGAAACTTAATACTCTCTGGTCCCAGTTTTGAGCTGTTCAAATCAGAAGTCATCTGACTTCCCACTTTTGCATGAAAGTCTTTGGGCTGATGGGGTAGCCTCCTTTGAGGCAGCTCCATTTTCACTTTGGACATTTTGCAACACAATATTCTGTCATCATGGGACAAATTCATTTTGGAAAGGCTGATTAGTTTGACTCCAAATACAAGGCTATAACTAGCTTGGTGGCCCAGAAATCCAGCTTTGGTGTAGAGGGAAGTTCTTTCTCCCCATCGTTTGTAAGATTCTTATAATTGACACCAGTCTGTTGGGCACCTAGATGATGCAGGGGACAGAGGGGAGGAATCTTGTCTCCCAATAAATATCTTGGCACTTTTGGCATTTTGGTCACCTCCAGGTTTTTTTATCTTTTGGTTTTTTTTGCCAGTTTCCAATACACTTGTAGCCAAAGGTTTAAAACCTCTGTGTCCCTCAGTGAACTCCAAGAAAAGGATTCCATGATGAGTACAAAAATCCTTTTTTTTACCTGTCAGAGAATCTGTAATTCTGTTATACCAATACCAATTTGTAATTCTGTTAGACCAATATGTGGTTTATAAACCTCTACCATACTGCACAGCCACACAGGTGACAATCTTATTTCTTGATGTAACAATAAAGGCTTTCTGTGTAATTTCTCCATCACAAGCTTTGTTATTGGGCACTGAGCCAACATCCTCTCTAATGATCAGATAGGTGTAAAGCTGAACCAGAAAGTAGTTTGAGGTATATTTAGCTGTTTATCTGGAGTTCCTCTTTACAAATTGGTTGCTAGCAGGGCAGATTAGTTTCCATTTCATTATCATGAGTGAATCTTCAAATGGCTTCTCGTGAATTGGATTTATGAGGTCTACCCAACTGCCGCAGCTATTATTAACCCTGTTAGGCTGTGTTCACACTTATGTGATCCCAGACATCGCAAGTGGTTCGCACCACTGCTGTGCAGATCACCTGCTATGTCTGTGTGATGTGAATTCAGCCATACAGTTGGTATGGCCGAATTTGCATTGCATTCGCACCAAAATGATACAGAAACCCTTTTTTGGTCTGCACTGGAATCGGATTGTATGGATGTTCAGACCCATGCGATCCAAATCCACAGTTCGCACTGTGTTCTGCAAACCAATTTGGGGGTGTCATTAACTTTACATTGACACCCGCATCAGTGCGCAGATATCAGTGTGAACCGCCTGCGATTCAGATGCGATGCAGGAACCCGTACAGAATCGCAGATGTTCCCACATCACATCAGTGTGAACCGAGCCTTAGTGTTTTCATTTTTTGTACAATCGTGAAAATTCATTAGGAGTCTAGGCTAGAAGATTCAATTGGGACCTTCTCCCTCAGTTTATAAAGCCGCCTGCCATATTATGTTATATATGTTTTATTATATATTTAAATGAATGGGGGCAAAGCCACACTGGAGGGGCGATTTGACCGCTTTATTTCCTGATCGTTAAAAGATACCAGTGGGGTGAGTCAGCTTCTAACTTCTATTCATAACTTAAATACAGTTTTTGCTGTATCCTTAAAAGAAAAAAGGTGGAGTTGTAACATAAAGGTTTTTTTACCTCCACAGGCGCGGAAAACCTCTGTACATTTGCAAGGAGCGGTACAGCATGTTGGAGCAGCAGTGGGTGACGCACACATTTGATCACATCAATAAGAGGTGGGGTCCCCATTATAATGGCTTGTGAACATCATTGCAACTACAGATGAAATCTCATGAAGGGCTTTCCGAGGAGAGGGAAGACGAGCTCAAACCTCGCCTCTACAGCTAGTTTATTAGGTGCTGTTGTACTAATGCAAATGCATCCCCAGCACTGGAGGAATAAGGTACAATAAAAAACAGGGGGAAAAATGTACTTTTCTGCAGCCCTGCAAAAGAACACTATGACCTGCATTGTCCAGAAAGCACAACGATTAATGAATGTTCAGCTCGCTTTACTGCTTCTTTTGTGTACAATTTCTTTGTAGTTTTTGTACATTTTTTTTTCTTTTCCTTTCTTGCTTACATCCTATATTTGTGAAGCTCTGCAGTGAGTGGGGGCTTACTGACACAAAAACTGCACAGGTCAGTAAAATAGGCCTACATCTTTCTCCAAGACAAGCCAGCAGAGGATAGCAAATATTGTGGACATTATGTGCTGTGACTTGTTAGCATTTTAAGTTTGGCTGTTAAGCCTTACCTTTTATTCTAATCATCCTTACATAAGCGATCGCTTAACTGGACTAGGTTAGTGTGGCAGATTGTGTAATTTAGAATTGCTAAGTGGGACTGCACTTTTAAATGTTACATAAGCTCACTTTAGGCCATGCTTGGGTGTCTGCAGCCTACCGGTAGCTAAATAGAGGAGAAATAAGCAAAACCCAGCTAGCTGCAGCTAAGCATACTAGGTTTTGTAGTCCCCGAGTAACTGGAGGCTGTAATTATCCAGCTGTACTTTAGATTATTCTATTATTGTGTGTTATCAGTCCTTCCATGTATGTTTTTGTGTGCGCGTGTTTATATGTAATGAGAAGTTCATTGTAAAAAAAATTTTTGTTTCCTGTGAAATATTGTATAGTTACAGATGTTATAACAGAAACATTTTAAACTGAAATGTAATCATATATAAATACATCTGTATGTGTGTATAGAACACAAAAATACATACATTCAGGGACATTTAAAAAAAGTGCGTTATTTTGCTCAGAGTCTGTTTCTAAAGCTTTTAAGGCTTGGGTGAAATTGAATTCTTTCTCAGGAACTAAAGACTCTCACTCGATATTTAAGAGCTGTCAGATACGATGCTACTAGATTGCTGTTCTTTTTTTTTTTTTTTTTTTTTTTTATGAATCCCATCTTGTTTTATTTCCTGTGCTTTTCTGCAAGGGTGGGTCTCATTACACACACCAATGTATCATACAAAGTTTATATGACAGCATCTTATTTAAAAAAAAACATGGCAGACAAATTTTAATTGAAGCACGTGTATTCTTCCCTACTAGTCATAAGTAAACCTGAGTGTCAGCGAGACACGATATTAAAGTAGAGCTCCAACCCAAACGAATTGGGGAAGGGCTAGGATCTCTGTTGTGTTATTACTGTCCTCATGCTTCCTTAAGCAAATTCATACACATTATAATCTGATCATACAATCTCTGTACAAGCAACTTAAACCGGTAGTAAAGCCCACTTTGTGTTTTTTTTTTTTTGCAGGTACAGGTAAGTCTATAATAAAGCTTACCTGTAGGTACAATTAATATCTCCTAAACATGCACCATTTAGGAGATATTCACCCTGTATGCTGCCGGTGACGTCATCGGCGCATGCGCTCTGAAATTCCAGCATACCTTGCCAGACCTTCAAAGCTACATACCGGAACTGAGGGCTCACCAAGTGACATCATCACAGCTCCGGCCAATCACATAGCCAGAGCATGCGAACCCAGAAGACCGGGGGAAGATGTCAGCCCTCTCAAACGATGCATACTAGCACATTTTGCAATTGCCTTACAGGTGTTTTTTTTGGGGGGTTTTTTTGTTTTGTTTTTGTTTTTTGTTTTTTTAAACCTTGGTTTACTACCGCTTTAAGATCTACCAAAACTATGCAATTTGAGAACCTACCTAACATATACATTCAATGTGTATCCAATCAGTCAAGCTCTTGCTCTGCAGACTTGTTGGTAGATCTAAAGAAGATTGTACAATCAGATTGCAACATGTGTTGTGAGCTTTACTCGGGGACACCCAAGGATTTGCTGCAAACTGAGTATCCTTTATCTCTTCTTAGCATTACTTTCTTATATGGTTATGGTTAATCAGCTATCTAGCAGTGAAACTGTCATCAGTCTACAGTGGGTCCTCCCAAGCATGGTATAGAGAACACACTCCCAAGACAGGAAAATCGGCCATACATGGAATTAAATTTGCCCTGTTCTGGAGGGACATGCCAAGATTCTATCCATGTATGGGCAGGCTGATTGGACCATCCATCGATAGACTTGGGTACATCAGCCTGTCTGATTTTTTTATTTTACATTCAATCACTGCTAGCAGCTATAGCCACTAGCAGTGATTATTGTGTTTTGTCAGCCGGGAAAGCTACTTGTCTCCCCCCCCCACCGGCATAAGACAATACCACTGTGGGAGGAATTCCCCCATCAACACTGACTGTGGGGGAATCACGGTTTTCTTTCCTTCCACCCGAGGTGGAAAGAAAGAAAAGCAAATCATCTACGGGCTGCTTTTAGTTCACCCTAGAGTCCTGGCTTACTCCAAAAATAATATTAAGAGGAAACAACCCTAAATTCTAAAAACAAAGAAGCATACAAAAATAAAATCTTTGCCTAAAGTTCCACTTTCTTTAGCCTATAAAGTAGTCAATCTACCGTACTGGAAAAAAATAATTGATATTTAACAAAGTACTTGCCTTTGTGGTAGATTTGCTAACTCATAAAAAAAAAAAAACATTTTGAAATCCTATCCAGAGTGCCAAGTGAAAAGATTCTGTTTTCATGGCCTTGGTGCTTCACTCGATGACAAGAAGTTATGAAGATTAGTACAGGACTGTGGTAGCAGCTGCAATGTTTAATTGGTCATTCTACTTGGGTATCTAAGAGGCAAATTACCAATATGTGCAGGATTGAGCAAACATTTGTACAGCTTTGTCATGACATAGCCATTCATTGGAATGTGCCCTTGGGGTGTTTTATTATCATTAATGCCCACAAACAGCAAGGTGTTAACAAATTATTTCTTCCAGCCTCTTCAGATAATATACCTGTGCCCTTCAACAAGCAAACGCTGTTAGTGAAGATCAACGTATGAAGTTCTGGTCTAGCAATAAATGATCAGTCCAATCTTGCACACTCTGACTTTCACACTCTGACCTAATTTTCAACAGGCATACACAGTAAGCTGTTTGTCCTGAAATTTTGGATTTCTCCACATGAAACCCTTATTAACCCATATTTACTGTAGGTGCCTTAAAAGTTCAGTCTACCCAAAATTAATGATACCTCGGTTATAGAGTAGTCTCACTGTAATCTGAAATGTAATTAGTTGATATGACTTACTGCAGTGTACAAATCATCATTGCTGTTTGCATTTCCTTATTGCACAAGGCTTAAACTGTCAAGTGAAAATTCTTAATAATACCTTGCAAAAATAAAACTATAGTTCAGCTTAACGGAAACCTGTGTTATGTGAAATACAAGAGTTGCCATTGCTGACCCCTTCTGTAGGTGCAAGTTGCTGTGGGTCAGTATTGGAGCTTTTCGGTCAAGTGTGCATCTGCTCTTGGTCAGCTATTAGCCAGCCCAAAAGTTTCCATAATGTCCCATGGCAAGTATGCATAGAAGGTGTAATGACTTTACCTAGGTTTGTTAACGACTCAGAAAGTATTTCTGCTGTAAAATATAAGTAGCATGAGCCCACCGCCACATCCCCATTTCGGAGGTTTCATTGTTTAGTTGGGGTAAGGAATAAGCAGAAATAACTTTTCTCGTTCCATAGCACTGATCCCATGGAGCATCTTCTTCTCTCCTGGGTCACCACCTCTCTGTCATCGCATACAATGCAGGACCTGCTGTACTACTACAGTTTTATTGCTGACTTCAGTTCAGCTTGAAATTAAAGGATTGGCTTGACTACTTAGCAATTGGCATGAAGGTTGGTTTTCTTTAGGGCCATTCAAAACGAACCGACTGCCTTAATGTATTGCACGTTAACGCATGACAATAACGCACAAGAACAGCAAAGTGAGAATGGATCATTAAGATTCAAAAAATCTATATAAAAGTTTTAGCAACTTTCCATATAGAAAATGGAAGGCCTAGAGGAGGAATGTAGAACTAACTAATAAAAAAAAAAGCAAAAAAGAAAATGCCACTGTGCTAAATAAACTCCTAGTGACGGGTTAAATTTTACCTGTTGTGAACTGGTCGAGCATTAAAGGATGATTGATTTATGGCAGTGGTTGCTGTAAGTTACACAATGTGCATTCTTCGTCTTTACATAATCCAGAGTGTGTATTTTATAGTTCTCCTGCAATATATTCTTAAATTCAGAAATTCAGATGGCTCCCTTTGGCATGTTGGAAAAATGTGTTGTAGAATAACAATATGTGTATATATATTGACTCCTTAAAGGCCAAGTTCACCTTTTGCAAAAAAAAAAAAAAATTATACATGCAATTTGTTTTGCAGTTAAAGTGCATTTATTATTTTTTTCTAAGGGGCCTGCAGAGTATTGCAACTGTGATCAGCAGATCGCAGATGCAATGTCTGGCTCCTGCAGATTCTCATGACAGCTGTCTGCCCGTACCTCCAATACAGGCAGTTACTGGAGAGCAGGCAGATCAGTGGACTAGAGTGCTCACCAGCGTCCTCGTAGTTCATTCAGAACTACAAGCCATCAGTCACCATGGCTAATGTTACTTGTAGTAAAGTAATTTGCAGGAAACTGTGAAGGAATGAGATACAGCCCTATGGGCAGAGCCCCACACAACCATGCTGGTTTCAAATTGTGACAGCAGGTGCAGAAAGAGCATCCCTCGCCCACTGTCACAGGGGGATGGGGGCAGATGTTGGAACATGTTACATGTTCCACCCTAAAAACAGGTGGAACATGTTACATGTTCCAAAGGTGAGCTTTATCCTTTAGGCTAGGTTCACATCTGTGCAAGTGATTGCTGCTGTTCCCTCAATGGCCCACACAGAAAAATGCAGGAGATGTGTTCAGGTGCCATTAATTCTAATATCACACCTTACGCACTGCACTTGTGGTTCCCATGTGGGCTACGATTCCAAAAAAAGAAGCAGGGACCTTTTCCTTGCTTTTCAGGAGGCACAGCGGCCTATTCAGAGAAATCGTCTGCTGTGCCTGCGCAAAACATGGCTCACAGAGCTGTATCAGTGCAAACCAGGGCACAAAGAGGACTTTTCCTCTTGGTGAGGTAATTTCTTTTCTTGAATACATTATGGAATGCAGATCCCTGTTCTGCTGCCATGCTCTTTGACTTTCTGGGCTGGCCTTATGGCTTTGTTTTGCTAGTGTCCAATCTCCCAAAGACAGCAGCTTAACCTAATACTCCTGAATACTCTTCCTATGTCCCATAGAGGAGTAGAAATGAATTGAATATTTTCCATTTTTAAAAGATTAATCTGCTTTTAACATTGGAATAGGTTTTTGGCTTAAAGTGATTGTAAAGACAGAAGGTTTTTTATTTTAATGCATTAAGATAAAAAAAGCAGCAGCCCCTCTCAGCCCCCTAATACTTACCTGAGCCCCATCTCTGTCCAGTGATGTCCATAAGTCCCTCCACCGTCCGGGTCTTTCCCTCCTGATTGGCTAAGACACAGCAGCGGCGCCATTGGCTCCTGCTGCTGTCAATCAAAGTCAGCCAATCAGAAGAGAGAGGGGGTGGGGGCAAACCGTAGCTTCATGTCTAACTGGACACATGGAGCTGCAGCTCGGATCGGGTGCCCCATAGCAAGTTGCTTGCTGTGGGGGCACTTGATGGGAGGGAGGAGCCAGGAGCAGCAAAGAGGGACCCAAGAAGAGGAGGATCTGGGCTACCCTGTGCAAATCCACTGCACAGAGCAGGTAAGTATAAAATGTTAAATGTACAATGACATTGTATGACTTCCATGTAATCTCGGTTTTCAGGCGTCTGAGCATCCTCCTTTCTCACCCACAAGCTGACTGTCAGCTTGTGAATAAACCTTTATCACAAGATCTGAGGCCGTAAGTGAGCTTTTTTATCACTAAATTGCTCAACACAGGTAGGTTTTATCTACCATAATGCCAACATTAATATTTTCTAATGCCACACCCTCCTGTGAAGCTGACCTCTTTACCTCTACTTCTAAAATACTACGTACCTGTCTGTCATGGTAATCCAATGTCTTAAATACTTTTGAAAAGCTTTGACCTGAAACAAATGTGCAGAGAAATTAGGAGTGTTAACATCACCCTGAATTTCTAATTAATCTTCATACTTCTTCTGGGTCGATAACTGTGAAAGTGTTGAAGACAGACACAGCCAGATATCTAGTATTAACTAGCAATATCAGCCCCCATGTTGGTCAACTTCTTTTGTAAATAACACATTTGGCTTTCAATTAGCTGTTCAAAAAAAAAAGGAAACAAGGTTTCATCATGGTGTTTTGCAAATTTTTGATGGTGGTTTAGAAGACTTCTGAAGTGGCCTGCAGCAATCAAAAGTCACTGATAGAAGGTGGATGGATTTGTGCATTCCAAACATGAATCATAAAATCTAGATTTTGGTTACACTCTGCATTGGATGCATGCTGCTTATCCAGGGTCCCTTCCTGATTTTGCTGAACATCTTTTATTTTCATCCTTCTATATATTTGTTAATCTGGCTTTGCAGACTGAAACTGTCCTATAAAAATAATATAAAAAGTGTGTGCGTGTTTATTTCTCTAAATGTATCTGTGTGCTCTGATGTTTGGATGGTCATTAAATTACAGTACATTACTGTAGGGGCTAGCTTGATCTTTCTAATACATGACAAGTGTAAAGCAAAATCTAACAAATTGTTGTAAGATATGTTAATAAAAATCTACAAGTATCCAGTGCTCCCATTCATTCTGTTATATCTAAAATAATATTGCAAGATGGACATTGACAAGTGAGGCCATAACACACCTTTCAACACCTCACAGCTGGACTCCTGGCAAGTAGATAAATAAGGAGTTGAAATTACATACACATGGTTGTATTACTTGCCAAATCCTTTGTAGTTCTGTATTGTGCTTGGTTAACTCTGCTGTTTCCTCTTCCTGTCAGATGACCCTCCTTCCTCCAACCTGCGTTCTGTTGTACAGGTTGGTTATGAGGAAAATTAAGGTATTTCATGCAAATTTGTGCTTTGTTTATACAGGCTGGCAGGATTTAGGACTCCTTCACATGTGCAGCTATACTGCTGCCCCTCTGAAAAGTGATCCATGCTGGATTGATTTTCAGAGGGTGCTTGGCATGCAGGGAGGAAGTGATATGTCACCAATTCATTAGCTGATTTAACCCTCTTGCCAAACCACCATGACATAACTGTGTGCAGGGGGGTTACTGCACTGCCCTGTTCACTTGAATGGGTCACGTTCAGCGATAGTACTGCCTGCCAAATACAACATTCCATTTAACTTTTACTCTGGTTGCAAAGCAAAACATTACAGCTGTTTATTATTATTATTATTATTGTTATAGTTATTATTTTATAGTTTTACACTATGGAAAGTGTGTTTTTTGTTTTACATTTCCACATGGAATGATGATCCCTCTGATGAGCTGAGCTGGGGCATTGTTTTTTGGTTCTCCATTCCATTTGACTTTTTGATGTGAGGAGACTGGAGGAGCTCTGAAGCTGTGGCTTATCTTGGGAATAAGTTTACTTCCTTAGGCCTTTATGTGAGGTCATAACCTTTTGGTAAGCCTTTTGTACAGTACACATTGTGTGGTATGCTGCACATTGGGCTCCATTTACAAAGTGTTACCTTACCGCAGCCATGTATGGATCAAGTTGTAAAAAAAGTACAAAAGAAGAGCGTGCAAGGCTGCCCCAGTGTAATTCGGACTTAATATGGTAAAGTTAAAAACGCTACAATGGTCAAACTCACATTGTGTGAAGATAGATGCAGCATAAGGATTCCACTGTGGCTGCACGCCTATAACCACCTCAAGATCCCGACTGGAGGGGGGACCCGTGGACGTTCAACCTAGCTGCCAGGATCCTGGCAGTATATCCAAGGCTATCCACCACCACGCTCAACCCGCAGATCTATTTAGTTCCTACAGTTCTACTGTTGTAACCAATGCCTATAAGTAAGCCTCCCCAACCCCTGTGCCACCTTAAGATTCGAGACAGGGGAGGCGTCATCGTGAACATATCTCCCCCTACAAATTGGCGAGTTACTATTAAGTGGGCATTGCCTGAGGAAGGAGGCCACGCCTCTGAGATGCATTGTCATGGCAACTGTGTGACATCCTCACTCTCTCCCCCCCCCCCCCATATCCTGCTTGTGTGGGTTAATTTGTTCTTGGAGTGCAGCACCAGCTGGACTGGGCGCATGTGCATTAGGATCTGCACGTTGAGCATGGTGGTGGATAGCCTTGGATATACTGCCAGGATTCGGGCAGCTAGGGCAGCCCTGGTTGCAAAGCAAGACATTACAGCTGTAGCATGGTTACAACCCTGAATGGCTGCATATTTAAAAAAAAATGTCCAGGAACAGGCAGCACAATGTGGTTAGTGTTTTGTCATATGTAACATCAGGGGCTCGTCAAGTGAGCCCCCCGATGGCATTGTGTATGAAGAAACGCATCAGGCAGAGACAGGACACACCACCATGCAGGCGCCATTTTGGATTCTGGCAGTTTCATATACAGTTATATTCACATGAGAGTGTAAATTCATTTAATAAAGACTTATTATGTTATAGTTTTACACTATGGAAAGTGTGCTTTTTTTGTTTTACATTTCCACAAGGAATGCCGATTCCTCTGATGAGCTGAGCTGGGGCATTGTTATTTGGTTCTCCATTCCATTTGATTTTTTGATGTGAGGAGGCTGGAGCTCTGAAGCTGTGGCTTATCTTGGGAATAAGTTTACTTCCTTAGGCCTTTATGACCACACTTTATGTGAGGTCATAACCTTTTGGTAAGCCTTTTGTACAGTACACATTGTGTGGTGTGCTGCACATTGGGCTCCTTTCACAAAGCATTATTTTACCACAGCCACATATGCAGTAAGATACACAGCGTCAATCGTGGTGGTGGATAGCTTTGGATA
The DNA here is from genome assembly GCA_018402905.1 of Glandirana rugosa. NCBI lineage: Eukaryota > Metazoa > Chordata > Amphibia > Anura > Ranidae > Glandirana > Glandirana rugosa. Next base: position 1,343,189 of record BLSH010284136.1, read on the forward strand.
TACTGCCAGGATCCAGGCAGCTAGGTTGAACGGCCATGGCTCCCCCCTCCCCTTTCGGGATCTTGATGTGGTTTTAGGAGTGCGGCCACAGTGGAATCCTTATGCTGTATCTATCTTCACGCAATGTGAGTTTTACCATTGTAGTGTTTTTAACTTTACCATATCAAAGCCGAATTACACTAGGGCAGCTTTGCGCTCTCTTCTTTTGTGTTTTTGTCTAGATGTTTCTGCCACCCAGAGGATCCGTAGAGAGCAGCAGACCCCTTTGACTTGTTATCTTATTATCATCAATAGCCAGCTGAAGAGCTATACTAAACTGTTGATCAGCGTTTTTTTCTTGTGTGTTTTTTGGGTCATAGTGTCACCACCCTTTAGTTATTTAAAAATTGTTAGACAGTAGGGTGGGCAGAAAGTGGGAGCCTTCATCCGGAGTGGAATGGGTTTTTATTGTTCTGTTTTGTTGGGTTGGCAGGCATCGTGATTGATGATGGATCTACGGTGGGGGGGGGGGGTCATTTTTGTTTTTCAAATAAACTGCCTACTGTCAAGGTGCTTTGGGGGACCCATGCCCCCCATGCTGAGGGCATGTGACCTGGTATGGTTCAGGAGGGGGAGGCTGTTCGCTCGCCCTCCCCTTCTTTCTTGACCTGCCGGGCTGCATGCTTGGATATGGGTCTGTTATGGATTCTAAGGGGGGAGGGGGGTCCCCAACACCATTTTTTTCTTAATTTTTCATTTTTTTTATTTATTTTTTTTATATTGAGATGTCATCGATTGTTAAGGAGCGGGCAGTGTCCTTAACATCCTTAAGGATGCAGGCGGCCGCCGGTTCGTTAAACATTGCATGCTAGGACCACTACTTATTTAAGGCAATGCATTTTTTTTCCTTTTTGACTTCCACTCCTGTTTTATACGGTATTTACTGAGCATTTTCACTTTAATGTGGTTAATACCGCTTAAAGCAATAGTGAATTGACATTTTCAGGATCATGTGGTATTTGGGAAAACATAAATACTACATGTGATCTGGTTCTGTGAACGAAACCCAGTATCTGAATTAGATGTCTCTTCACATGCACTGGTAAGGGGATTGATGCATTGGTGTCACTTTCAACACTTGTATAAAGTCCCAGAATGGACTTTTGTTTGCACTTTATTAGGGTATACAGTTGTATGCAAAAGTTTAGGAACCCCTGACAATTTCCATGATTGTCATTTATAAATATTTGTGTGTTTGGATCAGCAATTTCATTTTGATCTATGAAATAACTGAAGGACACCAGATTTAAACCTATCCAACTCAGGTGAAACCACTGAATTAAGATCCCCTGCTAGAATAATTGGACCCTCTACCATTGCAAGCAAGTGGGACATAACCACCTCCCAAAAAGCAATCGTAAATGGCGGAGGTACATAGAGGGCCAGGAAGGTATACATTGCACTGTCAATCTGTAGGACTGCAATAACAACTACCTACCAAGAGGATCGGTGCAGATAGATCTAACACTGCAGCAGAGTGATTTGGCAATCAAGATGGAGACTCCTCTGGAGTAATTGGAGTAAGTTGCATGAAATGTATGAGCAACAAACGCCTGTTTGAGTGCCAGGACTCTGGCTCCCGTCAGATGCGTCTCTTGCAAAAACATTATCTGTGGCCTATATTTCTTCATGTAATTGAATATTAATGATCGTTTAACCTTATTATTAAGACCCCTAACATTCCAAGAGAACACCGTTAACGTTTCCGTAGACATTGCACACCCTTAACAGTTATATAAGAAGGTAAGCGTGGCCACTCTGGGCCATATACACCAAGCTTCCCCTCCTCCCTTCCCCCCCCCACCAGTCCAAGTCCACAGTCACCATCCGAGGAAAAAACATCACAAAACCCTCCAACTTTGACCTCTTTCCATATGGAAAATAGTAGTTTGAACTCCACTTGTATCGGTCAGCCGTCCCAAGAAACATTGTATGCACAACTCCCTCCCATCCGGCTCGTAAACCCAACTCTCACGAGCTTAGACCCAAAACCAAGAACTAGCTTTAAACTGGGGGATAGAAAGTTACTGCTTTCCACAGGAAGTTTGTTACATCACAGTAATGGTGATAGTCAGCTTAAAAAGAGAAAAAAAAAGGAAAGAGGAAAAAATCCCTGTGCGATGATGTCCCAACATGAACATGTGGCCCTCCGGGGCCGCAGACCCATACAAACGTAATCTTCCTAGTTTGAGGATGGTCAAGAAGAAGAAAAATATCCGCAGTAGCTCCATCCTATGAAGGGATCAATAAGGAACCCGACCGTAGTAGCTCCACCCCGCTAAGGGATCAACATGGGACCCATTTGTATTAGACTTACAGCCATATCCAGGTCAAAAAACAAAAAAAGGGGGATCAGTAGACACATCTTCGCCTCCTCCGCCCTGATGATATTCCTCAATCTTTCCCCAAGGAGTCCAGCCAACGATCCGCCTCTCCTGGGCTCATAAAGAATTGTGCGCGACCCTTATACACAACCCGCAATTTAGCCGGGTATAGCATACTGTACGGAAGCTGTTTCTTCCTCAGTCGCTTCTTTACTCCAAAGAATGCTGCCCTCTGCCTCTGCGTAAAGGCAGAGAAATCTGGAAAGATGTTAATCACATTATTATTAAACTTGATATCAGCCATCTCCCTCGCCTTCCTCAGAGCTGCATCCCGGTCCCGGAAATGCAAAATTCGTGCCAGGATTGGTCTGGGTGCGCCTCCTGGCGGTGGAGCCCTGGACGGAACTCTGTGAGCCCTCTCTATAGCGAACAGGGAGGAAAATATAGTTGCCCCCAAATTGGTTTTTAGCCACTCGGTGATAAATTCTTCTGGGTTTCTACCCTCCACACCCTCCAGAAAGCCCATAAAATGGAGATTGTTCCGTCGGAGGCGGTCCTCCATGTCACCGATCTTAGCTGCCTGTACTTTCTGCTCCGCCTGTATATCTCTAATGGCCACTGGAATGGGGAATATATCATCCTCAAGTGTACTAATGTGCTGTTCTGCAGATGTCAGTCTATGTCTTAACTTGCCCACATCATCTTTTAAGAGCGAGAAATCAGCTCTAATAGTGTCAATCTGCAAAGTCAGTGATGAGTGGCTTGATTTAATGGCCTCCAAAATCTGTGCTAAAGATGGCTCTGTTACCTGCTGCGTTTTTGTTACCGGTTCCTCCGGGAGTTCAGGTGACATGAACAATGCCTGTGAGGCCATCGAGCAGTCCATCCCCTCCGTGGCTCTCCCCCATTCCACGCCACGCACCTCATGTGCAGAGCTGTGTCCCTTTGCAGCGTCGCGGGCACCGTCTTGGATCCGCCGAACGGATTGTTCCGGGCCGTTTACCGGCGACGGCGTGTTCTCCTTGCTGTACTTGACCATGCTGCGTTGTGGTCGGGTTTCTGAGGATTCTGGGGAGCCCATGTTCAGACCTCTCCGTGGAAGATTACCGTCAGGATGGACTAAAGGATTATCATGCGGCGGCAGAGCTCAGAAGAAAAGCTCCTCACATCCCGGACACAGCTTATATCTCTGCGATAACTTTTTGTAGCCTTCCCCTAAACCATAATGTAGAACAATCTTTGTTTTCAGGTCATTTGAGAGTTGTTTTGAGGCTCCCATGTCGCCACTCTTCAGAGGAGAGTCAAAGAGAACAACAACTTGCAATTGGCCACCTTAAATGCCTTTTCTCATGATTGGATGCACCTGTCTATGAAGTTCAAGGCTTAATGAGCTCACCAAACCAATTGTATGTTCCAATTAATCAGTGCTAAGAAGTTCCCGGTATTACAATCAACAAAATGACAAGGGTGCCCAAATTTATGCACCTGTCTAATTTTGTTTGGATGCATATTGCACATTTTCTGTTAATCCAATAAATTTGCACTTTAGATGTACAGTGCTTTGAAAAAGTATTCATACCCCTTGACATTTTCCACATTTTGTCATGTTACAACTAAAAATGTAAATTTATTCTATTGGGATTTTATGTGATAGACCAACACAAAGTGGCACATAATTGTGAAGTGGAAGGAAAATGATAAATGTTTTTCAAAATGTTTTACAAATAAATATGTGAAAAGTGTGGTGAATTTGTATTTAGCCCCTGAGTCAATACTTTGTAGAACCACATTTTGCTGCAATTACATCTGCAAGTCTTTTTGGGGATGTCTCTACCAGCTTTGCACAGCTAGAGAGTGAAATATTTGTCCATTCTTCTTTGCAAAATATCTCAAGCTCCAAGATTGGATGGAGAGTGTCTGTGAACAGCAACTCTCAAGTCTTGCCACAGACTCAATAGAATTGAGGTCTGGACTTTGACCGGGCCATTCTAACACATGAATATGCTTTGATCTAAACCATTCCATTGTAGCTCTGGCTGTATGTTTAGGGTCAGTGTCCTGCACAGGCTAACTTCTTCTCCAATCTCAAGTCTTTTGCAGACTCTAACAGGTTTTCTTCTAAGATTGTTCTGCATTTGGCACCATCCATCATCCCATCAACTCTGACCAGCTTCCCTGTCCCTGCTGAAGAAAAGCATCCCCACAACACGATGCTACCACCACCATGTTTCACGATGGGGATGCTGTGTTCAGGGTGATGTGCAGTGTTTGTTTTCCGTCACACATAGCCTTTTGCCTTTATGTCAAAAAGTTAAATTTTGGTCTCATCTGACCAGAGCACCTTCCACATGTTTGCTGTGTCCCCCACATGGCTTCCCCAAACTGCACTTCTTATGACTTTCTTTCAACAATGGCTTTGTTCCTGCCACTCTTCCATAAATGCCAGATTTGTGGAGTGCATGGCTAATAGTTGTCCTGTGGACGGATTCTGCCACCTGAGCTGTGGATCTCTGCAGCTCTTCCAGAGTTGCCATTGGCTGCTTCTCTGGTTAATGCTCTCCTTGCTCGGCCTGTCCGTTTAGGCGGACAGGCATGTCTTGGTAGGTTTGCAGTTGTGCCATACTCTTTCCATTTTCGGATGATGGATTGAACAGTGCTCCATGAGATATTCAAAGTTGGGGATATTTTTTTTTTTATAATCTAACCCTGCTTTAAACTTTATCCCTGACCTGTCTGGTGTGTTCCTTGCCCTTTTTGATTCTGTTTGTTCACTAAGGTTCTCTAACAAACCTCTGAGGGCTTCATAGAACATCCTTTTGTGTATTTTTGTATTTATACTGAGATTAAATTACACACAGGTGGACTCTATTTACGTAATAGATGACTTATGAAGGCATTTGGTTCAACTAAATTTTAGTTAGGGGTCAGAGTAAAGGGGTTTGAACACAAATGCACGCCACATTTTTCAGATATTTATTTGTAAAAAAAATGGAAAGCCATTTGTAATTTTCCTTCCACTTCACAATTATGTGCCACTTTGTGTTGGTCTATCACATAAAATCCCAATAAAATTACTTTGCAGTTTTGGTTGTAACATTACAAAACGTGCAATATTTCAAGGGGTATAAATACTTTTCCAAGGCACTGTATATGATTACGGTATGCACATTTGCAATATGTCTCTTTTTATATGGGTTGTATATTGTATGTTTTATATTTTTCATTGCACTTTGATTATGCAAGCACAGTAGATTTGATTTTTATTTTATTACACATAGCTCCACATTTTGTTAGCATAACATTTTAACCACTTGCCGACCGCAGTCTGACGGCAACAGAGTGGCTCGATATCGCAAACCGATATCCCTCACTGTGAGCGCGCGCTGCTGGAGGCGCGCTCACTGTGCTCGGGGGAGGGCCAGGGAGCGGGTAGGGTGGACTCGATCGCCACCGGCTACCCGTGATGGCCCCCCCCACAGTGAAAGAATGGAGGTCCGTGTAAGTAAACACAAATCTCCCTTCTGTTAGAGGGGGAAGGGCTGTGATCACAGGCTTCCTGTATATGGAGGCCGTGATCACTCCCTTCCCCCAGCCAGGCCAGCCCCATACAGTTAGAACACGCCTAGGGAACACAGTTAAAACTTAGAGCGCATCCTCCAGGTTAACCCCCTTCACTGCCAATGGCATTTACACAGTAATCAGCGAATTTTAATAGCACTGATCGCTGTATAAATGCCAATGGTCCCAAAAAAGTGTCAAAATGGTCCGACATGTCCGCTGCAATATCGCAGTACCGCTAAAAATCGCAGATCGCCTCCATTACTAGTAAAAAAAAAAAAAAATAAAAACCCCAGAAATTAATTCTCATCATCCGTAAACGCTGCAACTTTTGCGCAAACCAATCAATAAATGCTGATTGCGATTTTTTTTTTTTTTACCAAAAATATGAGGAAGAATATAAATCGGCCAAAACCGATGGGAAAAAATAGTTTTAATATTTTTTTTTGGATTTGTATTTTAGCAAAAAGTAAGAAATTTGAGTTTTTTTGCTAAATTGTTGCCCTTCTTTTGTTTATAGCGGCGATCAGAAATGACGCAGTGGTGATCAAATACCACCAAAAGAAAGCTCTATTTGTGGGAAAAAAAAGGACGCAAATTTCTTTTGAGTACAACGTCGCATGACCACATAATTGTCAGTTAAAGCAACGAAGTGCCGAATCGCATAAAGTGCTCTGGCCCTAAAGTGGGAAATCCTTCCGGGGCTGAAGTGGTTAAAATTGTTTCTAGGTTTGAATAGGTAAATCACATCCAGAATGGCCAGGCTAACTAAATCCTGATGTGTTTCATCATAGTATTAATGAAAAAGTTCATAATAAAGAAAGAACTTTTTTTTTTTTTTTTTTAAAAAGACCTGCAGCTTCCATTGCCAGCTCTTTTCCAAAATGCTAGATGCCTAGCTGTCTGGCTTCAGTACAGGCAGAGGCACTGGCTTGGAGCGAACATGCAGCCATTGACGTCAGAACTCCTGACTTATGTGCTTGCACCAGGCCACTGATTTAGAATCTACTAATGTAATTAAATCAGCTTGATGCCCAGGGAAACTGGCATTTTCATGACAGATCAGAAATGGAAGTCTCCAAATTCTTTTCGCACAGGCTTTATTTTAAAGCGAGCCATGGTCAAAATAAGCAGTGGTAATCCTATATTTTTTGGTATTTCTCACGTTATATATTTTTCCAGTTTACTACTGATGAGTTTTCTCTCACCTTCTGTCTTATATTTGGGCAAAACTGCATCCATGGTGTTAGGCCAACCTTTTACAGGACAAAATGACGACTGGGTTTGTCTTCTCAACCAGGACAATTCAGTACCAAATGAGTAATACTATGGCTCTCCAAGATCCATGAGGAGTTTGTAACTCCTGGAGGATTGTAAACATGACCAAGTTCATATAACATAGTAAAAACCTTGTGCTACTAAACTCCCATAGACAAGTGTTTCACAATATGGAAATGAGTCTGTAACTAGTGTTGAGCGAACCCGGACTGTAACGTTCGGGTCCGTACCGAACTTTAGGGTGTCCGTGGCACGGACCCGGACCCGGACATTTCAAAAATCGTTCGGGTTCGGTCCGGGGTTCTGCTATTTTACTCCACGTGTTGAGAAGCTGCAGGGCAGCCAATCAACAAGCGTTTCACTGGTTTGCCCTTAGAAGCCATCACAGCCATGCCTACTAATGGCATGGCTGTGATTGGCCGGTGCATCATGTGACCCAGCCTCTTTATAAGCTGGAGTCACAGTGCTGCAGTCACATGCTCCTTGGGTTAGTATAGGGAAAGGTAGCTGACGGCGTGAGGGACAGATTTTAGCCATTTTAAGACCTGATCCTGCATCCTGAGATAGATTACTTTACTACTGCTGTCTGTGCTGTTGCTCTGAGGACAGATAGCAGAAATTAGAGATTTCAC